>SCLH01001899.1:33839-51079 GCA_004367855.1 Oikopleura vanhoeffeni | reverse complement strand
ATACTGCTAAAATATTCACAAAAATTTAATCGAAAAATTATAAAAAAAATAAATACTGTAAAAGGTTTTCGCTACACTATTTTTTGAAGAAAAATTGTTTTTTGCTTTGGAAAAAACTTAATGAACGATCAAAAAATTCTTAAAAAAATATGATTTTCCATGAAAATTTTCATACAATAATTTTTGAAAAAATACTTATATTTTTGAGTTTTGGAAAAAGTTTTATCAAAGATTGGAAAATTACCAAAAGACTGAAAAAATAGAATATTCATAGACTTTTCTCAAAAAAAAATAAGAATTTTTTTAGGTTTAGAAAAAATGTGATGAAAATTCCGAAAATCATCAAAAAAACTGAAAAATAGGGGTTTCATACAATATTAAGAAAAATAGTATTTTTAAGCTTTGCAAAAAAATTTAATTGATTTGTATTTCGAGAAATTTTTAAAACTCCTTTTTTCTTTTTCGTATAATTTTTAATTCTTGTGGTGATTTTTCTTAAAAAGTTTTTTTGACATTGGGTGATGTATGATGACAGTCGTTTTGCGTAACCAGTGTGACACTCTTTGACACAGAACTTTAACAACATGACATAATAGACAATTTGATAAAAATATTATCTATTAGAAAGCCCCCACTGGGATACAACACGTTCAATTCAGGCTGTCTTATTAAAAAAAAAGTTTTAAAAAATGTTTAACCAAATTTGCAACGAGTGCAAAAGTTTGACTATTATCCAACTTGTTTGACTCTTACGCATTTCGGCGCTTCAAAAAAGAGCTTTCAAGTTCGATTGTCCCACGCTCGCACTCGTATATTTAACGCACTGGAAAAAGTGAATTTTTTCAATTTAAACAAATAATTTTTTTCAATTTTTTTTGGGGACATTACAGTTTCAAATTTAGTTTTTTAGTTGTTGACCTGGCAGAAACATGACACATGATCACTAGAATTAAAATTCCTTCAATTTTAGTTTTTTATAATGTATTTTAATAGGGAAACTTAAAAAACGCATTTAAAAAATAATAAAAAGTAATTGTCGATTCAAATTATTCAAACGGGTTTCTTCAAAAAGTCGAATTTTCAAAAATTTTATTCAATTTCGAATATTTCCATTTTAACACCTTAATATTTTGAGTCAAACTAGAATTTTTTCTGATTTTGAATTAAATAAACAGTGAGCTTGTGTAAGAAAACCATATTTTCAAATTTTTAGTCCATCCCTTTTTTTTCAACTTCAATATAAAAAAATGTGTTTGTGCAAATTGAAATTTTGACGCAAGTTAAGCAAAAATTAAAAATCTTGGCTGATAACTTTGAGTAACAGGCGATAAAGCTTTTTATCCGAAAATTTTATAAAAATCAGTTCAGAAATATAAGATTAATAGGCTTACGGTCAGCCGCTAGGTATTAACCTGAGTTAATACAGAAAAAATATAATTTTTTTGTATAATTTATTAAACAACGTTTTGCGTGAGCATCTTTCAGGTTTTTAAGATATAAGTTTAGTAAGTTTCAAGACGTAAGTTTTACTTCTTTCAAAGTTAATTTATGTTAATTCAAAGAATTTATAACTTTTCCCATTTGCTGAATATTATTTTCGATTAAACGAAAAAAAATTGTAAAAAAATGCTCATTACTGAATTCAAAAGAACTTGAAATGCCTGACATTCTATACTTAATTAATAAAACACTCAATTTTTTGCCTAGGCCTGTTACAAAAATTTCAATTTTTACAATAATTGAAATTAAAATTTTAAGCTTAAAATCTGAACAACTGTGACCATCATTTAAATGCACTTTTCTGTTTAAGCACAAATATTTAAATAAAAGTTTTATTATATCATAAAAAAAAATTTCAAATAAAATTTATATTTTTTATGAGAATTCGATACAAAATGGCTATTAGAACATATAAATTGTCTAAGATTTTCAAAGTTGGTAACAGCTTGGTTATACTGTATAAGTTATACAGTATAATTTATACACTACTTCTACTATTATGAAATTTATTATGAGTAGCACGTGAGAGTAAAACTTTTTAAATTCTTTCATGCTCCACGAATTGCATATATAAAAAAGTGATAGCTAATGGGTGACAATCGTGATTATGAAATGTTGTAATTTTTCAGCGTTTTTTTAGTCGCAATCAGTTTTACCACGAGCATCTTGTCATGAGTTCAGAATGAAATTTACAAATTAAAATTTATTAATGAATACAAAATCGTGAGCTTGTTTATAAGCACCTTTTTAAAAATCATAAAATATATCAAAACATTATCACTAAAATGCGTAAGCTTAGAGTTGAGGTTTTCTTAATATTTGGAATCCAAATTTTTGATATGTTAATTCAGTAGAATGGCGTCATCATGCGGCTTCAAGATTCATAATTTTTTGAGAAACACGGTTAAATAAAGTCTAAAATCAAATTAAGTCCAAAACTTTATTTCTATGATCAATGATCATTGATCAGCCAAAATGTGGTAATTTAAGAAGTGGTTGCCAACAATCAAATATCTCTAGAAAGGAGTGCTTTAACGAGGTGTTTTAGCTTGCCAACCACTGTAATACGTAATTCTGAAAAATAACAGGCATGGTTCAAAATCTACAGTCATTGTTGTACAAGGGGACAAAAAATTGATTTTTCTTATTTTTTTTGGATTTGACATCATTTGAAAGAATTTTAACAAGAATTTAACGATTATTTTTATTTTTTCAAGTCATTTCAAATTTAAAATATGATTTTTTTTGAAAAAATTTAAAAGGTTCTATTTGTGTTTATGACTGAAACGACCGCGGAGACTTCTAAAATGTTCTCAAAAATTTTCTACGACATTTGAAAAACATAAATTAAAATCTTGTACTTATTTGAATCGAGCTCATGAGCGCCCCTGGTAAAAATCCGAAAAGAAGTCAATAGCGTTCTAGACAAAGGAAACAAACCTTTGAATTTTTCTGTTTACAAATTTTGCTTTTAAAATATAATTTTAAAGTCGGCTAATGAGCCATAAAGGGTACTGATTGCATACAATGAGTTACCAAAGCCTTCTAGTAATTACATAGTTCTGTGATTTTATACACAACTTTATGTAGATATGTTCCTTGGTAAAATGGCGCCATCCTGCGGATTCAAAAACCATAATAAGACAAAAAAATTGATTTTATTGAATTTTTGACATTTTTTGGTGACCTTGACTTAAATGTTGCATGATTTGACATGAGTTGAACAGTTGTGATGTTCTGCTGCTCGGCTGTCTCTTCACGTTGATTGGTTGGACAGTTATCTAACCAATTTTGAATCGAAACGTCTCGAAAGTGTCCAAAACCGCCCAATCGCACGATTTTTTGACTTTTTTTTGACTATTTTCGGGATGAACTTGTCCCGATTGATTAGCTGACATAATATCAGTAACAAAACTGACAAATCACACACATCTCAAAAAATGTCACTTTCACATTCACCACAAGTCACAAAAAACAAAAATCAAAATCGACAGATAAAACTCTGAAAGAAGTTCTTCAAAAACTCATTTTTGAATCAAAATTTCTTGATTATTATCAAAAAATTCTCAAAATATTTGTTTAGACTAAAACGACCATGTAGATATTGAAATTGTTTTCAAAAATTATCTACGACCTTGGAAAAGTCGAAATACAAATTTCAAATCGAACTCAGGAGCGCCCCTAGTGAAAATTAAAAAATATGTCAATAGCGATCTAGCTTTATCGTTTGAATAATTTTATATCTGAATAATAAATATTTTCTATTTTTCCAGAAAACCAGTATCTGAAGATAATTTGTGCAATATTTTTCAAAGTGCGCAAAAACTAGGTCTAAATATTTTTTATTTTTGAAAATGAAAAAATAGCTCAGAAAAATATAAATTCAAAAAAAGTTTTGAAAGATTTGTAATAAAAGATAAATATTCGGTGTAAATTTTAAAATTATTACTTACGGAAAATTCGTCAAAACTGGATAATGGGGGAGAATCTCTATCGTCAATCACAATATCGATAGGCATTTTTCCTTTGAGACAAGAAATATATCGATCCGTAAAATTTCGACACAGTTCATGAACCTTAAAAATTCAAGTTAAAATTAATTAATTGAAAATTTTGCGATGAAATTATACAAATAAAAATTCACCGCCAAAATGCAAGAGTTTTAACTTAGAGCCGTCACACAAATAAGGGAGCTTAAAATTATCATTAAATGTCATAAGGAAACATAATCCCCACTGATTATTAGCCTTGCATTTTTTCGGTGATTTTTATTTTATAATTTTTTTTAATCCAGTAATTAACATATTCCATTTCTTTTCTAAAATACTGGTCAAAAATTGCTAGACTTCGTAAAATTGTAATTTCCGAATATTTTATCTCAAAAAATTTTTAATTTTCGTTAATTTTATCTCCAAAAATTTAATTTTTATCATCGAAGTTATTATTTTCGGAAATTAAATATAGAAATTTTCTGAATCTAGTTATTTTGTACCACTCAATACTGTTTTATTTTTCAGCAAAAACATATTTTTATAAAAAATTTAACTTACTTTTTCAAGCTCAAGTAGGTGAAGCCGTAGGACGCCAATTGCCATTACAATCTTCAAAAGTAAAAAAGTTTAAATTGTTTGACAAGAATAAAGTGCTTAGTTTATATGGTATAGGCAGGGTTCGACACCAGTCCTGAGATAAGGAGGTTCCCCCTTCATGAAAAAAAAACTTTTTTTTGGCGACTAGATTTCTGTCAAAAACTAAGGGGGGTTGTCAGAGAATTGACAGAAAGTACTCCGATTTAGTATTTGTTCAAGAGGTTTTAGTATTTGGTCAAGAGGTCTTACCAGTTGGTCACTTTCGTTATTTCCGTCGTAGCACCATTGACCGCTATGTTCCGTTTCCAACTTAAAAACTTAAATTAGAAGAAAATTTGATTTGAAAATTTCATGCTTTTCAGACAAAAAATATAATATACTTTTTATAAAAAAACATTATTTAGTAAAAATTTTGATGTAAATTATACTGTCAAAATTTACTTTGAAAATTAATAAATATTCGCTTGTTTATTTAGGTCAAAATTCATAATTTGCGTGGTAATTATGAGCTAATATTTCTGATTTTAAATAAATATTTTTATTAGAAATTTAAAATTTGTAGTTTGCTCAGTTCTGCAACGATTTTTTAAACCTTTTTTCAGTTTTTTGCATTTTTTTATTAAGTTTGACAAAAGACGTTTTAAAATCTGACATAAGACGTTAACTCGTACTATACTAATCTTGGGAACATCGCTTTGCGCTCGCTTTTCAACCCTATGCGATGAGCAAAAAGTAAACAATTGAAATTTTAAACCAATGAGCGTTATTTCCAGGGCGAGGTTTCCAACATTATTTTTGTACAGTCGCCTTAAAGTACAGTCGCTTTAAAGTTCAGTCGCCTTAATAAAATATCTTCTAGAATTGAAGTTAAATAATAACGAAAAAACGAACGCCCACGCTTTTTAAAATTTGATTGGCTTTTTATAACCTTTATTCGAATTTTCTGATGTTATATTTTAAACGCCCACGCGTTTCTATTGCTTTTACTAAAAGTGTTCGAGGCTAATTCTAAGTCCAGAATGGTCCGAAAATGCCGAATCGTTCAAACTTTTTGGGCATCCCGATGTAATTGTCGATTTTTGTAGGTTCAAATTTTAAACTATGCCGAATTCCAGCCAGAATTACTTTCAGTTTATTTACACATTTTCAGATATTTTTGCTTTAGATAAAGTTGATTTTCTTTTTGTTAATTTAAACAGTTCAATTTAACGGAAGAACTTGTGGTGTAAAAATTAGCTAATTATCGCAAAACATGCTTTATTACCAGGTTGACTGATCAAAGCAGGAAAACATTGAGAAACAAAAATAAAAGATAAAATATTTTCAAAAAAAAAATGAAATCTAAATATACAAGTGCTTTCTTGACAGAAGTGTATGTACACCGACAACACCAGAAATCATGACTAATTCTACTTTCCGAAACATTAAATTCCTAACGCATAAATAAACTTATGAAATACGAAGAAAAATATTTTAACTCGTAGAGTCACTTTAACTTGTTGGCAAAGTCCGTTTTTTCTTTACGATTTAACTTTAATTCTAGAAATATTTTTTAGGCGATCCCAGTCAAAATTCCAAATTTCTAATAAACGATTTTGTTAGCTTGGAAATTTTTTTAATATCTTAAAAATTAGAAAAAATTAAAGCCTCATAATTGTATTACAAGTTATTTTTATAGGCAAATAAAAGTAATTTGTTTAGTTAGGCCACCAATCAGAAAAAAGGAACTTTTGCACGATTTTTGTATTTTTTTTGGCGTTTTTATAAAAATTTTATATAAATTATAATTTCCGTGCTAAAAATACCTCCACAGTAAAATAGCGATACAAAATTGAAAAACCTCGTCGAATAAGTTTAATTTTATTTTTATAACTAGATAGACTTTTACAGTTTGAATGATTTGCGTTCAAAAAAACCTACAATTGAATTTTTGCATCAAATTAACCAAAAATGTCGCCATCGGTTTAGAATATAATCTCAGCCTTGTTCTGCAATTTTTTTTTGTAAATAGTTTCATTCCTCACTCGCTGTGCATACTGGTTAAAACTACTTACAAAAAAATGATCAATCTAGCGCCGGATCTAATTGTCGAATTTTTAACGAAAATGCATCCGGAAATTATAGACTTTTAGAGCAATTTTTAGCATTTAATGATGTTGATTTTTAGCTTGGTTCATACTTTCCAAGCCACTCTCACCATGATAACATCTCACAGCGGGTGATTGATGATCATGTAAAGTGTTGAAATATTACCATTCTTTATCACGGTTCATTCTGATAATATATTTAGTTTCCAAAAGTGCACTTTCACACGGTTCAACCCCATTATTTGATCCTTTTTTATCGATTTTTTTTCGACAGATTTATTTTTTTTGATTGATGGGCGAAGTTCATTGGACAGAGTTATGACACATTTTCAAACGAGCGCTAAAGGCAATATTGATACAACCAATCAAAAACTAAATATCGCAAAGTGCACCTGTTAACCTCACAAAATTAACTTTTTGATAAAATTTACGGAAATTTAGTTAAAATTTTCACTGAAGTCAGAAATAAAAATTGGCAATTTTCTGCCAATTCTATTTTGAAATCGAAAATCTAAAGTTTGAAACGTCAAAATGATATTCATACGAATAAATTAAAATTATAAAATCTGAATCAATAAAAATAAGTATTTTATATGCAGGGTGGTGATCTTTACAGTTTATAACTTGTGAAAAATCTCCAAAAAATTTCAAGGCCTTTTTACTGTACAATTTCAAATTATAAAATTTTTGAATCTTTGAATACTCTTTATTTGAAAACTTAAGAAAAACTTAAGAAAAATAAAAAAAAAACTTTTTTAATTTTTAAAACTTATATAAAATTTTAAATATCAATCTGAGTTTTCTAAAAATTTCCCACCTTGAGTCAAAAAATTTCCTTTATTTTACTATTATGCTACTATGCAAAAAAATGCAGAAACCTCCGATTTTCGACTCGAAACATCCGATGCCTGCTCTTATGCCAAGTCCCAAATTGTTCTAAAAAAAATATGTAATTTCCTGAATGTTTCACAAATCTAGGTTCAGATCTGAAGATTTATGAAAACTGTGAAAATGTTTTCGAGAAAAACAAAATTAAGAAAATTTCGGATCATTTTAGACGGACAGTGTCGGACACTTTTAGGCGCAGGGATTTCAGTTTCAAAGTCGTTTTTTTTTGAAAATGCGATCGCTAGAGGCGGTATTGTTCATACTAATTTTTGATTAAATAAATGTTTGATGACCAATAAATAACAACAATGAATTTTATATTTTGGCTTATTGAATTTCATTGTTTAATTATTTATATATTTTCTTGCAAATTCAGCTACAAATAAGTCAAAATCACGAATAAAAATTTTATTACATAATATAAAATACAGTTTTCTGACAACTACGCCTCTAGCGATCGGTTTTTTACAAATTGTACTGAGTCGACCTAAGGGTGCCCAGTGGCTCACTGCCCACAGACTCTGACTTTTTTCTCATAATTTACTGAAAATTAAGGTGTCATTTTTTTTGTCGGAAAAATTATTTTTTTAAGTTTTGGAAATTTTAACTCCTCCGCGTATAAAAGGTTTTTAGCGATTAAAAAAATTTCTTGATCATTTTAATCTGATTTTTCAGAATTTTTAAATCGTAAAGTGTAAAGTTATACAGCCTGAGTTTTCTCGTTTACTGCGTTTTTTTATTCGGACGGGTAGACAGCCAAACACGGGATAAAAAAAACGCAGTAAGTAAACAAACGTTTTTTTTTCGATATTTATGTTGCTTTATACCAAGTATTCAGTATACCAAGGTATTCAATAAGACTTTTGTACAATAAAATATGTGTACAATAAAAAAACGCAGGGCGCTGGATAAAAAAAACGCAGGGAGCGGAATAAAAAAAACACACGGAGCGGAAAAAAAACAAAGTAAATCACTTGTAAAAATTGAGTCATCGATCATCACAAATCGAGGTGAAATTTAACACGTCTGTTTACCCGTCCGAATAAAAAAAACGCAGTAAACGAAAAAACTCAGGCTGTCTGACTTTACACTTTTCGATTTACAAATTCTGAAAAATCAGATTAAAATGATCAATGAAGTATTCAAAGTTTTTCGAAAAAACTCACCTTTTCATTTTCAAAATATAGCTTATTTATTTTATTTATTTTTTCTTGAAAGCTTGAATTTCTAATTTTTTTCATTAAAAATTTAGGCTAAAAGCTATAACCGTTTTATCGACCAAGTTAATACGAAAAAAATCTTCCCAAAATATGTGACGCGCTTATCAAAAGCTAATCAAATAGTAATATGAAAAAGCAAATACATTAGATTCAATATCATAGTATATAAATTATATTATTCTATTTGAGGAATACTTGGAAGCTGTCAAGATCTGACAACCAAAAAAACCCAACCAGAAAAACGATTCATGCGTTTAGCGAAAACCACGCAAATAAAACATTACACATTAATCGACAAATTTTATTGATTTTTAACTTAACAAATTTTTAACAAATTCAATTACTAAAATATGAAGCAACTACAAAAAAAACCCTATAAAAAATTTCAACTTTTTTGGAAGAGCATTTTTTCGTCAAAAAATTAAATGTCAAAATTATTTTTTCGTCAAATTTATTGTGTTTTCGAAAATTCAATTGCTAAATATTGGCCAGAATTTTGAATTCCTATTTTGCTGGTTAATAGTAAATCGACTATCTTAAAAAAATATTTTTACGAAAAAATGCTCTTCTATTTTTTGAATGCGTATTTTTGCTGGTAAAATAGTGAATTGGCTTTATCTAAAAAAAAAGAATTGCCCGGAAATTTTATAGTTTTGGGATTCAGTTGCAGGTCGAATGCAATTTTTCAGAATGATCAAATATTTATTTTAAAGGTCTCGTTTTTTTCTACCACAACTTTTGAAGGTTAATTTAGAACAATCTTTTACATGTATTATCTAAAATACTTAAAATTAAATTTGACAACTTTTGACACTAAATTTGAAATAATCTTATGACGTTTTTGTCATAACCTGGTCCTTTTAAAAAAAAAAAAAAAAAAAAAAAAAAAAAAAAATGCGTAACCTTTAAAACAGTTAAGAGTTCATTTCCAAAAACATATTATATTTTGATTTTGTGGCGTCTGAGTATATTTTGAAAAACTAAGGAATTAAGAAAAACTCGCGGGTGGTACTAAATTTAATTAAAATAATCAAAAAATTAAATAAATATAAATATAATTCAATTAAATTCTTGACTTACTTGATGTGCAAAATGTGCAATGTCTTCTGAGAATGATTCTGCTGAACAAATATCACTTCCGGTTTGAGTTGAGTCTCTCGGTGAGCTAGTCGCCAATTCACATTTTTCAAAAATCAGTGCCAGCAGCGGAAAGAGTGGATGACTAAAAAAATGATATTATCTCATGCAAACTTTTTCTTACCCAAATTTCCTCATTTTACAGATTTAACTGAATTATGTGTTTTGCGATAAAAAATTATTTTTTTTTGCTGCAAAATATGCTATTTTTTGCCATTTTGGCCACTCAAAGTTATATTTTTTCACTGTGTTTTATAATTATAAATTTTCGATTTTTCATATTTTATATATTGATTAAGGGGTAGTTGGCAGATCGTGACTATTTGAAATAACAAACAATGCAGGATACTAGAATCCAATCAAACCAGTCGATTGCAAAATAGGCGCATTTTTGTAGATTCATCCGCCTTTTCCAAATAGAGCACCAGCTATAGCCAGCCTATACAACCCCCTTTCCCGTTTTCCAGATTTTATCAAAGAAATATTTTTAGGGGTTTAAAATAGAATTTATAAAATCATTTTCTCTGAGAAAATTTCTAATGCCATTATTTTCTACGCAAAAATTTCCCAATTTTCTTATATTTCACTATTCTAGCTTCAGAAAAACAGTTTTAACTGAATTATGATGCGTTTGGCGATAAATATATGATGCGTTTGGCGATAATAAAATTTAGTCTTTTTGCTGCAAAATGTGCATAATGTGTTCACCCGATTAAGTTTAAAATGAAGCGCTGAATAACCTTGAGAGATTTCAGCTGAGAAAAACATAAACATGCCAGCTTAGATACATCTGCGTATACAATGAGAAAAGGGATGTACTAATTTGATTCAATTATCACCTCCAAATAATCTTACAATAATTTTCAGCATTATACACCTCGAAAGCTGCTCTATTAAATTATAAAACAATGCCGTATTTTTTATTTTTCAGTTTGTCTACAGTGAAAAATTTTTGATCATGAAGAATTTGTGACAGTGAAAAAACTGAAAAAGTTATTTTAAATAAAAATTTAATGTCGTACATACTACTAGTAGTTAAAATCCAGCTACAGAAAAAAATAACGAAATTCACGTTTTTGATCAACTTGAAAATTAAGTTGGAAATCAACAAAATTGTCTAGACCCTAGATTAGAAAAGTATAATTTCAAATTTTGAATTTTCACCACAAGGTGGCGAAAAACGTCGACGTTTTTTTGAAGCACATATCCCTTTAACACCTTGTGCTTAATCTGGGAGATGTGGGCTAAAAAGCGGCCTCATGAGTGGCTAGGAAAGTCTTAGGAGTGTTAGGATGGCTCCCTCAACCACATCTCTCAGATTAAGCAAAAGGTGTTAAAGGGATATTAAAATGAGATATTTTGACAATCAACGGCATGTGATTTTCATTTCGAACAATTGTCGTAAATAATTCCCTTTTTATGTACTAAGTTGCTTAAAAATTATATGATTTAAATTTTTCTTCAAATTTAAATCATTAAAAATTATATTGGAAACGTTATATAAAAATTACAGCATTATTTTTTTTCCACAAATATTTTTATTTGAAATTAAAAATATTATTAGAAAATATTTATCATCATAAATTTGGTTTATGACCGATAAATATATATTTTTTATGATTATAACTTCAAAAAGCTATTTTGAATAAAATTATTCACAAAATTAGTATTTTTTTAAAATTTTTCTTGTTCATCAACTAAAGTAAAAACCTTTTTAACTGGAACACTAATTGAAGCTCAAAAAGTGCTCCGGTTACGGAGAGTTCACAGCAGGCTCCTGAAAAGCCATCCCTTGGGCGATTCACCATCCCCTAATTTTTCTTATCATTTGCTTTAAAAAGGGGATAAAAGCCATCTTTTTTGAAAGCCCTGTTTATATAGTTTTGCTTGTGGTTCAAGTTAGAAATAGATTCATCAGCAAGAAAAAGTGTTCTATTTTGAAAAAAAAGTGTGTCAGGCAGAATGTTCTAACTTGGACGCGGAATAAATGATTAAAATTGTACATTAAATGTATATATAATGTATATTAAATTGTATATTATATAAATGTATATTAAAAATATTTATGGAGACAGAGCTTAGAACACTTCGCCATAAATTATGACGATTATAACGAAAATTTCCCATAAATTTAACGATTATGGGGCCATTGAATTCAGGGATGTTTTATGTTGTCAATTTTGAGAATCGCTCAACAAAACGTAATCTTTTGAAACAAAATTTAATTCATCAGTGTTTTTCATTTTATGTGTAAATTAAGGTTAGAACGGCAAATTTATTTGAAAATTCCAAGCCAAAAGATAGGCAATTTCAAAAACAGTTTTGCGTTTTTGAACACTTTCCTGATGAAATTTTGAAAAAATTTTGCAAAGATCATTTATATTCGTGATTTCCTAGAACATATTAGAAAATGACTTACCTTAGACAAAAAAAGTGTTTAAAATAGTTAGTGTAAATCGATCTTATTTTTTTTAATGGTTGAATTTTATTTTTTAATTTTCTACTGTATTGCTATTTCCTACGTTTCAAGAGTGACATGATTTAAAAAATTTGTAAAGATTTTTCAAATTTTATAACCTTAAATTATTAATTAAATAACTTAAAAATTACAAATACAACTCAGTTTTCTAATAATGTTTATAATATAAATTGTCCAGCAAATAAAATTTAAAAGCAAAAAAAAAATTATTTTCAATTAAATCATTTTTCTGAGCAACTCAGATGTTCTTTAAATGTCAAAATTTCAAATCAGCTTTTTTGTTGAAAATGTGTTTTTTGAATGTGAATAATGTGAATTTATAGTTCCCCCGGAAAATGGAAATGAAAAAACTTTGAACTTTTATCTGATATCGTGAACTGACAGAACAAACGTTTCGTGAATTTTTAACGATTCTAACGTCAATTACGAAATATTTAAGATAATGTTTTGAGCGAAAATCGATAATTGAACCCTTTTACCACCATGGAAAAAGTTTTGTTTAACGCAAAGAAAATGATCCAAATCAAACCAATGTTCTTTTGTGACCTTTTGATGAATATTTGTGGTCATTCTGAGCTATTTTGAAACTCAAGTGTTCAAAAGCCGAATTGAAATTGGCGTGGACACTCTATTGATTATTTTGAAACAGTTTGGATGGAAAATTTTCAGTGATGGGTTTTAATTACAGGGTAATTTTGCTCAAAATTTGAAAAGTTGTTTAAGGGGGTAGTGTCCAGCAAAAAGTTTGGCTGAAAATTTGATATAATACTAAACTAACCCTGAAAAAAATTTTGGTCGAGTTCTCGCAGATTTTTGAAAGTAGGTTCAGCCACAAGAGGGCGCCAAAGTCTAACTTTTCAAATGCACAAGGATGTTGAATCTGACATCCGATTTCATTAATTTTTGAACGAGAGTGACTGCAGAATAATAATCTTTAATATAATCAAACTGAATCAAATTGAACAAGGCTTTTTTGTTTGACATAGAATTGTTTGACATAGAGCCAAAAATCAGGATTTTTTTTTAAATTTTTGATTTTTTTTCTCAAACATTTGTTTAAAACAAATTGTTTTTTAAAAAGGGTTTCCACAAATCAAAATTCTTTGCTTCCATTACAGGGTGCTAGGTTCTAATGACAAGGGGTTTCCACAAATGGAAAGTTGGTGTCCATATATTGACAGATTCAGCACATTTAACGTTTTGTCAAATAATTGAGAACTAATAGATTCGTATTTTGGCATAAATGATGGTGAATAATAACTTTAATTGACATGTTGATCACAAATTGTCACATTTATGACCAAAAGATATATTCAAGAAATGATAATCACACATAATCATAATAATGTATCACTTAGTGTTAGGTAACAAAACTAAGCTTTTTTATAAATTTATTTATTACCGAAAGTAATAAGGCTGTAACAGCCTATAGCAGGCTTCCAAAAAAGCCATCTCTTTGGCGATTTTCCATCCCTATTCCCTAATTTTCCTTATCTTTTGCTATGAAAAGGGATAGAAAAGGGGATAAAAGCCATCCCTTTTGGAAGTCTGGCCTATAGTTATTTATACAAAAAAAATTTTCATAATTTTGAAGGGTATGAATTGAAGGGTATGGATTTTATTATTCTACAAAATTGTGTTAAGGGGGTGGGTTTCGATATTTTTCAAAAAGACTTCCGAACATTTTTTTTGAGAAATTTTTCACCTTGTCTTTTTGTTTACAAGATTTTTTTGATTTTGAGGTTGTTTTAAATCTATTTTTTTGTTGGTTCGAAATGAGTTCTGACATTTCGATCTATTTTTTCATAACTCATACGGTTTAGTAAATTTTACTGTACTTATTTTTGCAAAAATTTTAATTTTATTTTCCATTGTTCTTATCAAAAAAATATCTTGAAAATTTCAAAAAAAAATCGGAAATTCATAAGGATTTTTTGATACACAAATTTCAAAAAAGGTCTTTCAAATTTTTAGCAAGGTTTGGTCATTATTTAAAGCATAAATGAAAAAAAAACTCTCAAAGTCAAAAAGACCACCTAAGATTTTGTACCATTAAAAAGTCGATAATCCGTATCAACCCTTTTTCGAGCAAGTAACGGTTAACGTGGACAAAATCTTACAAAGAAAAAAAGCTAGAAAAAATAATTTTGAAATAAACTTACTTATAAATGGCGTCTTTGTCCTGCTTGAAAATGTGACCTTGTTCAGAATGAGGATCGGGATATGGTTGTGGTGCACATTGAGTACTGTAATCTGATGGTGCAAAGGAAGGCACCATACTCCCCTCACCAAACTATAAAATAAATTAAATTATTGTTATTACAGTAAGTTAAAGCACGCCTTCCCAGTTGAAACACCCTAACTGGAACAAACTCCCTAATTGGTACTAGTTTTTGTAGGTAGACATTGTCTACTAGACAATGTATCGGGTGTGCTATAAATGGCCAAAATGCAACCAATCTAAATGGATTATATTGAATTGAGAGCTTGTGACTGGTTGCATTATTTGAAAAATTTTGGTCACTTAAAACACACCTAATGTACTTCTAAGTAGGAAAAAATTTTGGAGGTGTTTTTTGAACTTATGCTTATATTTATGTATTCTTAGAAGGCAGAATGGCAAAAAAACTACACAATGTTACTTTAATTATGTTTCACAAAATTGCCTCAGATAGTATGGGTTTTTTCTTGAATTATCGAAAAAAAATACATAAGTTGAAATCATTTTTTATTTCTATTCATTTTTAATAATCTAGAGTAAAAAACAAAAGCAAACCCCTTCAATCAAATTTATTACACAAAAAGATCATAAAATAAACAACATTTTCATTTTACGTATTGTTTAGCTTTCTAAGCGAAAATTATAGGAATGTTCTCTAACGGTACAACTCTTTGGCCACGTCGTGCGGTTATTTTCGCCCCACTACGAGTTCGTTAACACGTTGGTAAGTAGAACTAAAGTTTTTAACAACTTGTATTTAGAATTATTTCTTCGACATACTGTAAAAAATAAAAATATAACCGCTGCAGATAGACAGAAAAAATATATTTCCTTAATAGAGGTCAGATTTGAATCATATAAATTCTCATTGTGATCTTCATCATAAATTAAACACATACTCTGCGAAAGGCTACCAAATCCTGTGAGTGTACTGACTTACGTGTGTTCTTAGGTTAGCCCATTATTTGAGGGGCGAGGAAAACAATATTATCCAGGTCCATATACTTTATCGACAAACTTGCACGGCTTTTATTTATGAATTTGCTGTATATATATGATATCTCTCGACAGAACTTTTTTTTGCCTCTTTAAGTATGTTTCTCTTAAAGTAGAATGATTGTTCGATATGCTTCAGGATATTCATAAATAATATACTTGTATATCTGATTCTCTAAAATTTTTTTTCTCACACAAACGCAGACAGGCGCTTATCCTCTTGGGTTATTTTCGAAAACAAACGGGACATAATTTTTTTTTCTGAAAATTTTTCTTGTTTGTTAATTTGTAGCACATAAACTAAAAGTGCTCCGTTTAATTAATAAAATGCTAGTTTACAATGTGTCAATTTTTGACTAAATAATGGCCTGTACTAGCCTGATTCGTTTTCTTGATACGTCACTTTTTTTCAGTGCGTATAACCAATCTATGAGCGACAGTTATTCTTTGCCGGGATGAAAACAAGTTGATATTTTGTGAACGAAAAAACTCTAGGATTTGTAGTTTTTTCTTCCATTTGACAAATATCGAGAGATAGCACTGAGAATTATCTACCAATCGTTACATGTATTAGTGCCGAGCATGAGTATGCCACTAGGCTAATCTTCTGGCGGAGGGCGGATGTTTTATCGGCCGGATATTGTATCAACTAGGGCAAAATTAAAAAGGCCACGATGAGGAGGCGCCCACAAGCCAACAAACCCCTGATTTGTATTGTATACACTTGATAACGCCTAATGTTATTCTTACATGTATTGAATAAGTCTGGTATCTATATATCTAATGGTCAGTACATTATATTATACATTTAAAAAACTTAAATTTTAATCCTCTATATATTAAAACGTTTAAAAATTAAGTCACAAACAAAAAATAAAGCTGATTCTGACATTATGAAGTTATCTGAGCTTCTCTAATTTCACTATAAATTTTGCCAAATTAGTTTGATATCATATGTAAAATGGAATGAGCATTATATTATAGGAATGGAATCTCGTATTGTGTGGAAATAAAGTCATAGTCAAAAAATCAGCTGATTCGGACATAATTCCGCGTAGTCCCGAAATATCACATTTAACAAGCTTATTGTATTAGCTGGCCGCGTTGTCCCCTAAGCGAAAAAAAACTATTTTTAACCCCCAATTTTTATTCCTTTCGGGGGGGAAAAAAAAGATTCGTGCTAAGAAATTTTAAAAACTTTTCAATTTCTTCAAATCCAGATTTTTTTGAAATTTTGAGCACGGGCTTCTGATTGGTCTCAAAAAAATATGCTCAGAAATAGGTTTTGATATGTTTATCTTGTAGCGCTAATCAAGCGATATTTTTATATAACACATACCCACTCAGACCCCTAAAAAGTTATGGGGTCTTTTGACTACTGTCCTTTATAAAATAACAGTTTTTGTCAATATCTTTTGTTTAAGAGACATGACCACTCTAAAAATTTCACAGAAGACGGGAAATATTATTAAGCGCCTTTGAAACTAAAATTTTTTTCAAAACGAGTGCGGTCATGTCTAAATTTTGAATATAAGGGCAACAAAAGTCAAATTTTCGACAAAAATAGCTGAAGTTTCACAAGTATATTGACAATAATAATGACCTCGAATTCATTTGAAATTA
>SCLH01001899.1:18068-33808 GCA_004367855.1 Oikopleura vanhoeffeni | reverse complement strand
CGGTAAAGAGCAAAATAATGAAATATGACCGATTAGATAAATTATAAGGAAATAATTGATCACCTGTCCTTATACGACGAATCAGACTGAAAAACGATCAAAATTTCAAACAACGAAAAAATTTTCTCATATTTCATGAATTTTTGATCAAATTACGTTTTTTTTTATTTTTATCAGAATTTAATTTTAAGAATTTTATAATGACTAACAACTTTTGTTTCAAACCAGAATCTAGAGTAAATTGGGCCCATGGAATACGAAAATGATATTGAAATTATCCCGAAACGTCGCCAGGGGGTGCTAAAGAGTCAAAAATTTGAGTCTTACGGGTGGATTTTGATAAAGATAAGAGCTCTTCGTAAAACATTTTGACGAATTAAATTTTTTTTGACCATATTCTTAAGCACGACGAAAACCCCCGAATCAGCTAAAAAAAATTATCAAAACAATACAATTTTGGATCAAATTTCAAATCGGAAGAAAAAACCCGAATCTTTTTGTCGCGTTTCCGAACTCATGTGACATACAAAAACATCAATTATTGATTCAACGTGATCTCCGTAAGTTTCTTCAGCACAAATTTTGGAATTTTATTGAAATTCGTCTCCAGAGTCTCACAGGACCTGTTAGTTGATTTCCTCTAGGGTCAAAATTTTGAATACTAAGAAATGCCAAATTTCATCAAAAACAACGTTTATTAAAACATCGACCCAAATGATCACGAAAATGACCTCAAAAAATTTAAAAAAATGTTCACATGTGGTGATAGAGAGCAAAAACAGTTAATCTTAAATTTGGAATCATCCTCTTAAATGCTGAATTTGATCTAAACTACGATAAAAATTTATCACAAAACTTTTTTTTTATAAATAATCCGAAGATGTTGCTAAAAAGCAAAATCACCGAATGATGAATTTAAGAGAAGGTGAAAAACCAAAAAACGTTCGGCAATTTAGAGGCAAGACTTTATCAAAATTTTATTTGTTAAATATTGATTAAAAAGATTGAACGATTTCACATTGTTCAAATACATAGGGAATGAAATAAGAGAAATAAAACGCCTACGTTTTTCTACAAATTCGTATTTGTTTGCCTAACACGCCTACGTATTTTTGAGGAGGACCATTCCCTCAACTTGAACAGGGTAGTACAGAAATTTTGATCAAAAATGATACTCGGAGCCGATAGAGAGCAAAGTTGGTTTGAAAACAAGTAGATTTGAGAAATAGAATCGTTAAAAATAACATTTGGGTGTTCGACGCCGTGAAGCTTTTCATGCTGCAAAAATTTCAGACTGAACAATAGTAAAAAAATGAGCTCCAAATCGGCCGAAGGCCGATAGAAAGGAGCTTGAGTTTTAAATTTCTCGCCGGAAGTTTATTTTCATTGGAATTTTGTTAAAAAATGCGTCACAAAATCGCGAAGGCGATAAATGGAGTTATATTTTTTGATTAAAATTGTTTATAAAATGCCGCCCCAAACGCCGAAGGCCAATTAAAGGAGTTTTTATTTTTTTTTAAATTAAAATAAGTTAAAAAATTGATCCCCAAATCGGCGAAGGCCGATTACAGGGAGTTTTATATCAAATTCAAATTTGTGAAGGAGATTTAGTGTTTTTATTTAAATTTGTTTTAAAAATATGCGCACCAAATCGACGAAGGCGATTAAAGGGAGTTTTATGTTTTTATTGTAATTTGTCAAAAAATGAGCTCCAAATCGGCCGAAGCCCAATTAAAAGGGAGTTATATGCCTTTCATTAAATTTGTTAAAAATGCGTCACAAATCGCGCCGAAGGCCAATTAACAAAGGAAGTTTTATGTTTTTAATTCAAATTTTGTTTGAAAATGAGCCTCAAATCGGCGAGGCCGGGTTTAAGGGAGCTTTTATGTTTATAATTGTGGAAAAAATGAGCCCCAAATCGGCCAGAGGCCGATGGAAAGAGGTTTTATGTTTTTAATTCAAATGTTGCTGAAAAGCGCCACCAATCGCCGAAGGGCCGGTTAAGGGAGTTTATGTTTATAGATTTGTGAAAAATGCAGCCCCAAATCGGGCCGAAGGCGGTTACAGGAGATTTATGTTTTAATTAAAATTTGCTGAAAAATGAACCCCAAAATCGGCAAAAGGGCAATTCAAGCGAGGTTATGCGTTTAAGAGAGTGGTTGTCGCTGATTAAAGCTGTTTTTTGAACTTTTTATACATGGTTCTGATGACGTTGGTAGAGTGGTATTGGAAAAACTTTCTAACTTGCAAACAAGCTTGAAAGATGATATTCATACTAATTGGAGTCTGCGTACAATTCAACTACGCCCACGCACTCCACCATGAATAAGCTTTTCCAAAAAAACACTTAAAGCTTACTCCTCCTCCAATTTACATTCAATTTTTGAGTCAATTTCGGAGAAGCAATATAAACATTAATCTAGAGCTTTTTTTTCAAAATTTTGCTTTTAACGGATTATAATGTTAAAAACGGGAAAAAAAAATTCCAATGAAAAGTGGTCGAAAAAAAATATCTGTCAAAAAGCAAAATTTGAAAAAAAGGCTTTCGATTATTGTTGATATTCTTCTCCCGGAACTTGACGCAAAAAAATGCAACAATTGTAGAGGAGTAAGCTTTTTAGTGTTCAAATATTGAAAAATTGTAGCAACCTTCCCAAATGCCTTCCAGAACGATGTCTGATCAAAATTTCGAAAGAAAACTCTCTGATTATTCTAAAGCTAGTTTTGAGCTTTCGATAAAGGAATAACCGAAAATTTAGCATCAATAAATTGGCGAAGAGTAGGCTTTTTGAAAAAACCCTCTAAATTCTCGATTTCAGATTTCATTTTTTGAAAAATTCTTTTAAAGTTTTCTGTCCGACAAAAAAAATTCGAAAAAAAACGCTCGGAATTATTCTGTTATTGATGGTCTGGAGCCTGACAACAAAAAAATAAATGAAAATAATGAAAAACTGACGTAGGAGTAGGCTTAGGTTTTTTTTTGTGAGGTTTACTATTACGTGTATGTAATGCGTAGGCCTTAAGTTGTATCAGATTACCTAAATGTCTAAAAATTAATGCGAAGAGTAGTTCTTCAGCGTTTAAAAAGTTTTGGGATTCCACCTCAGCTAGTTTAAGCCAGAAACCGCCATCTTAAAACAAAGCAAATCAGCGACAACACTCCCTTAAGTTAAAATATGTTGAAAATAGCCTTAAATGGCTCGATGCAGATTAAAACCGGCGAGTTATGCTTTTAGTTTAAATTTAAGAAATTGTTAATAATTTTCTGTACAGGGTGTAAGGTTTTTACCTTCTTTTTTCCAAACTGGTTACAACTAGATTTTCCGCCGTTTTGATTGGTTGTCAGAAGAGTTTCTCAGATTCACCACATCAAAAGGCGGAAATCAAGTGTAACCAGTTTGGAAAAAAGAAGGAAAACCTTACACCCTGTATATCAAAAATTTTTCAATGAGAAAATGGCTAAAAGTAGAGAAAAACAACTTTTTTTGATAAAAATTGACCTTCCAATTACGATTTCGATATTAAAGATATTAAATTTGAACATAATACTCCCTTCAATCGGCCTTTTGCCGATTTGGGCTGATTTTTTCACAAATTTGAATTAAAAACATTAAACTCCTTTAAATTCGGCCACCGGCCAGATTTGGGGGCTAATGTTTTCACAAATTTGAAATTAAAACATAAAACTCCTATGTAATTTGGGCTCATTTTTTTTACAAGTTAAATTAAAAACATTAAAGGCTCCTTTTTATCGGCTTCGGCCATTTGGAGCTATTTTTTACAAATGTTTAATCTGAAATGTTTGCAGCATGAAAAAAGTTTCACGAGTCGATCGACACCCCAAATGTAATTTTTAAACGATTCAGTTCCTTAAATCTACTTGCTTTACAAACCAATTTTGCCTCTAGCGCCTCCGAGTATCATTTCCCGATCAAATTTCTGTATTTGAACAATATGAAATTTTCAATCTTTCTAATCTATTAATAAATTTAATGTTGATTGAAGTCTTGCCGCTAAATTGACGAACGTTTTTTGGTTTTTCACCTTCTCTTTAAATTCATTCATCGTATATTTTGCTCTTCTAGCAACATCTGCGGATAATTTATAAAAAAAAGTTTTGTTGATAAGTTTTGTCGTAGTTTAGATCAAATTCCAGCTTTTAGAGCATGATATAATTAAAATATTATTTTTCTGCTCTATCACCACCTGTGAACTTTTTATTAATTTTAGGTCATTTTGCTGATCATTTGGGTCGATTTCCTATAAACGCTGTTTTCTGATGAAATTTACATTTCTAGTATTCAAATTTTGACCCTAGGGAAATCACTTACAGGTTTGAGACTCTGGAGACGAATTGAATACAATTGCAAAATTTGTGCCTGGAAAAACACCGAAGATTCTTGCTGAAAAAAATAAATAGTTGTTGTATGGTCACATTGAGCCCGGAAACGGAGCAATAAGAAAATTGCGGTTTTTTTGTATGAAATTCACATTCTCTAAAATCATAATCCGGTTGACTTTCGCGCTCTAGGATTTCATCTGCGTATAATTTATGAGTAACATCAAAAAGTTAATTCTTAATAGCTAAAAGTTCATCCTTTCGCCATTAGTTTTTTATCAAATTAGAAGCATTTTTCGATCATGATAACAAAGTTCTGATTTTACTGTTTGCTGTCTAGCACCACCTGTAAAATTTTCATTATTTTAGGTCAATTTGTAGGATAAATGGAGTTGATTCTTTTAGACACGAAAGTTTATAGCAAAACTATAGTAGCATGTTTTAGTACTCAGAAATTTGACCCTAGGGAACATTAAACTTTCATCCTGTGATAAACTTTGGAGACGAATTTGTGAACAAATCAAAAAATGTGCTGTGAGAACTCTGCGGGGATCAGCTCGAATCAATAATTGAATTTTTGTATGTCATTGAGTCCGAAAACGTGACAAAAAGATTCGGGTTTTTTGTTTCCGAAAATTAAAATTTGATCCGAATTGACGTTTTGTAAAAAAATTTTCTGATTCGGGTTTGTCTGTTTTGTCATGCTGAAAAATATGGTCAAAAAAATTCAATTTGAGAAATGTTTTCGAAAGAGGGCTCTTATCGTGATCAAACAATCCACCAGAGTAGAAAGCACATGGCGTTTTTTGAAAAATTGCCTCAGCTCTAACTGTGATTTCATATAAAATTAATAAAGTATTGTGTGTTAATTTAAAATTGTATTAACAGCATAATATTTTTTTAATTTACCTTTACAATGTTTCGTTAGCTCACAATCTTTGCTCCAAGTCAAAATAGTTCCAAAAGGTCGCCCCTTCTACCCCCTTATATATTTGCATTTTGGTCTATTTTCGCTTAAATTTGTCACTTTGAAATTTTTTCTTCTCAAATTTAATATTTTTTAGATGAAAACAAATTATAAAAATGATTTAGATATTTATTTTTTCAAATTAAAGTTATTCTCTCTTTTTTGACAATTTTTAAAAAAGTCCTTTAATGAAAAGTGAATTTGAAGGACCTTTCAGACCATTTTGAAAAAAAAATTTAATCAGATACGGAGCTTATTTGTTGATTAAACACAAAAAAAACCAGCCAAGTACTGTTAGTCTAAAAAAAAATTCATCAATAAACTGATTCTTCAAAAAAAGGTTCAGTTCAAACGTGTCCCATTTTTTTTCTGAACATCGAGGCAGACTGTCTTTTGAATAAGATAAATATTGGTACACAATTATACACTAAAAGAAATAGTTATTAAAGATTTGAGTGAGAGAAACTCTTTAAATAAGATATTCTGAATTTCAGTTATTTTAGCTCATATTTCAAGGAAGAAATATTAACCAGCCTACGAAAGTTCGCAGTCGTTTTTAAATAAATTTATTAATCAATTATTGAAGAAGAAGTATCAGTTATATCTCAAGAAAACAAAGGCAAAAGTCATCGTCTCATTAAACTTGATTTATCAGGTATGCGAACCATCATGAAAATTAGAAAAATCATAAATTTATCAGCTTTGTATCGATTATCGCAGCCAATCATTCTCGAGAGAAAAAATCTCCGCATTTTGAATTTGACGCCATAAAAAATTTATCAGAAAGAGAAAAATATTAGAGAATTACTTCGAAAACCACGGTTTTCTGATGCGTGTGTTTTTGACGCGCCATTTCTAGATATACCGCCGGCCAGCCTGGTCTAGCTCGAAAAAACACGTGGAGGGGGCGCCGTGGCCGCGCTTTAGACCTTTTTTCTTGAAATTACGATCGAGCAAAATAGTATGCAAATTAATTTGAAGATGATCCTGAAATTCACTCGAAGTGTCTGTAACAGAAATTGAGTTTTGAGAAGCATTTTGGATACCTAAAATTGTTATCACAATTTAACAAGAATAATAAAGAAATTAGAAATTAGTAATTTTTTGGCAAATGGTGCCTAAAATCTATTTGTTTTTATTATTAAAATCTGAAAGGAAGTTACCCTTTAAAACACGATAAAAGGTTAGTTTTATAATTTGAGTAAAAGAAAGTTTCTTCATTTAAGTAAAAGAAAGTTCAGAGAGAGGATTCACGTTGTTTAACGGCCTTGTCACGTGACTGCTCGTTTTTGTTGATGCGTTGAAACACCGACAATAAATTTAAATTCAACCTGTACTTTTTCAAATTACTGTACTATGTTTTTTATCAAAAGTACTTCAAATTCACGTGGAAGACTCCTTAAAAGAATCGTAAACGAATTTCTGAAGAGTTTATTTGCCATTACAGTATGGCCTTCGGTTTTTAATAGAGGCATTTCTAGAAGTCAAACCTTCCGAAATGATGATTACAGAAATGCGCAGGCGCAAAAAAGGAAGAGAAGGAAGCACGAAAAATAATATTCCAAAAAACATTTTAGACTCATTTTACAGATGAGAATGATGATAAAAAACATTTAAAATTTTTTTTTGCAGATGCAATACCCAAGTTGGCGACGGTTTAATATTTTAATTTGAAAATGTCAAATTAACCCTAAATTTGTGTTATTTATGCACTTGTTTGTGAGAATGCGGCAAAATGAGAGAATTTTTTATTTTCTTCACATTGATGACTTTTTATAACTTTTTTCAACAGACTCTGTTTTTATAGGACTGTAAAAATTATTTGAAAATATGATTATCATTTAAAAACATATAGGTTGGATAATGAATCGTTGGTTTATGCTTGATTTAAAACCAAAAGCAGGATTACTCGAAGACACTACGGTCCAAGATTGTCGCACTACGGAGTAAAAGCCCTTTGCCATTTCACTGGAAATAAAAATCATTTATCGTTTCGTCGTCGATTTTACAAATGCAGATTGAACATTTAAGTTTTCGATACATCTTTTTTGCTTATCCTTTTAAACATCGATTCGACAATTCGAAACTCGCAGGGTCATAGGAGAAGATTTAACGAGTTTCGAAATGAGTCCCTAAATTTGTTTGACCCGGCGGTATTAATTTTTAAAAATTCAGATCTCTGCCATACTGTTAAAAAAATTTTTTATTAGGATGATGACGAGAGAATTCCAAAGCGGAGAGCTGGCAGAGGACAGTTGTTAATATAAAATGAACAAAGAAGTAGTTAATTCCAGTACTAACTAGACGTTCCAAAAGTAAGAAGAAGTCAACAGACCCTACAGCTAGGGTAGTTATAAATATTATGTATTTTAAGATGGTGGTAACAGGGATCGGATTTTTTGAAATTCACCAGGTCGGCGTCGAATTTTTTTGGAAATTTATCAGTCGAGCGTCGGACTTGGTTACTTTTTCGTCAGCGGTCGAAAAATTTCTGCCGCGGTCGAAAGGTTGCACTACTTTTTTCAGGTCGGGTCGAGCTAACCGAAACCCGGCGACCCGGAAAATCCGATCCTGTGGTGGTAACCTTAAATGATAAAATGCCCCTTCCTTTTAATTAAATGTAATAAATGGTCTTCTAAATGATTTTTTTAATATTCCCCTTTATCCACTTTTGGCTTAGATTCCGTAGCCACTACTCCTTTTAACGTGTGATTTTAACGTTGTGGCTACTGCAAATCTAAGCAAAAGTGATAAAGGGATATGGTCCAAATTTTTCTTTTTTTTTTTTTTTTTTTTTTCTCGGAAATCGTCTGCATTTTTTGTTAGGAACTGCCTTCCAACTTTCGGAAAAAATTGGCCAAAACTTTTGTATTGACCACACTCCTTCCACATAAGCGGCACAAGAGCCACCTAATCCCAAACAAAATCTTTAATCTCCCTCCCAGTTTTATTTTTTGATTAAACTCAAATTTTAACATAACCTGTATAATAGTAATACAAAACCCTTTTTATAGGTGAGCTTTTGTCGATAAGTGCTATATTTATTCTAGAAATACGTAAAAAACCAGGTAACAAAATACTTTTTGGACTTTTTTCATCGAAAAATCTATCTCCTTCCTAGTTTTAAATTTTCAAAATTTACTCAAAATTTTGCAAAGCTAAGCCTAAACCAAACAGGAAACTTTGAAGGCTGGGTTTTTGTCAATTCGGCCCCAACAAAAAAATATTGAATTTTTCAGGTCACGTAAAAAATTTTCGAAAAAAAATATGCTTCATTTTTTCAAAAAGTAGTTATCCTGTTTTTGGTATTGAATTCATCCCTTGGAGGAGTATGTTCAGTACGTACAAGTTTTCTCGAAAGTTTCTCAAAACCGTAGTTCTGTCTGTTAACTAGAAGCTGCGATGATTTGATCGCAGGACTCGTCTGCGATTTTCATCTCGAAGCGGCCCATCGAGAGATCTCCCCCTTTGGGCGGTTTCTGCTTCTCGTGGACCTGTATCTGAAATCCTTGGGATTGTCACATGCACCTACCCTTCTCGTGGGGACCCTCTCTACCTGGTGAGCTTATTGCGTACAAGATGCACCAATGATGTTTCGTTGCCATTTCATGACTAGCACATGACACGACCCGGTTCCAGTGTGCTGATCATTGACTTTGTAATTGTTTCCCTGGTGCCTTGTTGTACAAACTTAATTTTCACCCAATCCGGTACCGTAGGTTTTGCTGGTCCTATGGCCCTATTATTTTAGTTTTCAACAGGTGTGGAAACGAAGGTTCGCATTGTTGTTACCCTTCGGAGAGGTTAAACAACATGTGCGACATGTACTGCTCAAAGAAAGCTGGGGGAACAATCTGAAAGGAAAGTTGGCTACTCAAACCGATATTTTGAAGTTTTAGTGGTCAAATTGACACAAACGTTATTTTTGACATAATTTGAGAAAAATATTATAAAAAAATAAAAAAACGCAAAATTTCGAAAAATTTTTTGTTGACATTTGGTTTGTTTTATGATTGCAAAGTAGAATAATGCTTATGAACTTTATTTATTTTTGTGTACTTAATGTTAATTAAGTACACAAAAATAATACAAGATCATTAAGTATTATTTTGCTTTTGCGCATTATATAGTGAACGCCTGAAAGTGTACAACAATAATCAAAACGAACATTTATGAACGTGAAAGTAAAGGAGCGAGTGCTAATCAAGCCAAAAACCGGCCAGTGCCCATGTCTGAAAGCTTGGAAAAGGCATCATTTCAATGAATAAAATATAAAATTTTTTGATAACGTACAAAAAAAAATATTTAAATTTAATTACGAAAAAAAAAAAATGACTTTTTCTCATTGAATATTTTTCTATTTAATTACAAAAAAAAATACTTTTTTTCATTAAATAGTGAAAAAATATATTTAATGGGGAGGTGTCGTTTTTTTTAGCCCTTTATAGAAGTAATTTTATGAAACATTATATCGTATGACTAAAGTTGGACCCAAGAATTCATGGTGGCAATTATTTTTTCAAAACAATCTAGAACAACATCTAGAATTTTACAAAATTCGAATATTTTTTGCTCAACCCGCATAAAACCGGTTATTCCACATGATATGAAACATTTTTTTATTGGTGAACTATGACCCAACCGAAAACTATGCATGACATTAAAATTATCGCGAAATGTCTTATCGAATTTTCTAGAATTTCAATTATTTTTAGCCAAAATGTTAAACCTAATTATCGAATTTACGCTGATTGTTAAAATTTTGTAGCGTAAGCCACTTTTGATCAGTGAAATCTCAGCTTCAATTTGGTGGTAGTTTTGTTCTGATAAGACGACCTTTTTTTTCGAACTTTCATTTTCCGGTTTACTTTAGGTATATTTCTGAATCTAGGTTGAAATCAAAATCCGAGCCCAACATATGACGACACTATATTCATCTACCTGAGTCAAAAAAACGGTCGTATTCTACACCCGTCTAGATTGAATTATCACTTTGAGCAAATTGTGAAAACGGCGTTTCAAAAGTGATTCTAGAAAATTCAGAGCGAATTCAAAAAATGGCTCCACATAATTAGTAACCTCACTCTTCCCGTACTCTGGGTAAATTTTCAGACGTTTTGTATCTTGTGGGGTCCGAAAAGAAGAATCGATTTTGAAAAAAACCGTTTAGTGCTCTTAGAAGAGGACTCACACCTGGTGGTTGTGATGTAACAAGGTTGACCTTTTGAGATGTGTAATCGTTAGACGAAGGCTAGATCTACAAACGAGATCTCAGAATTTTTACACTGCCCTAGAATTGTCTGAGGCGTGATTGAAATGGCTACCACAAAGCGACACCTACCCCTTAAGTCACAAAATACTTAATGGCGCATAAACGACCTGAGTTAGGTCTCTGGCATAACACACAAAAAGAGTTTCTGCAGGTTAACTACCGAACCGTCCGCGGTAAGCGGCGGAGGATAGGGTAGTTCAGCCTGCCAGAAACTCTTTTGGTATTTATGACAGAACCTTACCTAAGTTAGCACATTTACTTTTTGTCATGTGCAATTGAGATCGGACTATAATAGGCTAAATGGACAAATTTGCAGGAAAAGTTAAAGAGTTAAGGAGAATGACTAGACGGTAGGCCAAATAAATTTTATAGTTATTATTTTTAATAAGATTTACCTTTGATCATGTTATTGACCCATCCCCCTACCCTTTACAAGTACTCTCAAACCATCTTAAGGAGTACCAACGCCATTTAGTGGATTTTCAAACGTTTGTCTGAGCTGAATAAAAGTTGCTTGAGTTTCCATGTTTTAAGACCCCCGGATATATTTGTCTGAATTTTTCGAAAAAAGTGACAAAAGTTTTTTGTATTGATTCATACCGGTATTTTTAACCGCTCCAAAAGTCATTTTTCGACTTTTATCTGTTCAATTTCATTTAGCGATTGTATTACATATTTTCTGTTTTTTGCTGAGCCATACCTAAATTTGTTAGTTAAAAAAGTTAATGCGCTCAGAAAAATTATTTTTTTCCTTTAATTTGCCTACAAAATCACTGATAAAGTCCTCAAAAATGGCTGTTTTTGGTACCCTGGGCGCATAGTTCAATTTCATTTGGAGGCCACAGTAAGCAAAATTTTTTCGCGGAAAAAAAGCACGTTTTTCTTAAATTGCGAAGCTCTGATTTTTATGCGCTCAGTATTTGCTATCTTTTGTAGTTATGGTTTTATGCGCAGTCAAAGTTTTGCTTCCTGAAATACAGATAAAATATTTTGTAGAAGATTATAATTTTTTTTTATAGTTTTCAACAAATTCATATTTTTAATGACAGCCAGTTAATTTCACACAGTGAAATGTATGTATCGGTGTCTTTACTCATAAAACACGTAATTCCTGGTCGAATAAGCTGAAAATGACGAGTCATTAGAAGTTAAATAGGAAATTTTTTTTACATCGAATTTCATTTTTTTTTAATTTTTTCGGAAATGAAAACCGATAACAATTGAGATGAGTAAAAATTAGATTTCTACCATGCTGAGAGCCGAAAAAATATAAGGTTCCGACGATTTTATCAATCTAAAAAATTTCAGGAATTTTTTTTTCCGAAAATTAAAAAAATGTTATTTTTTATTTTAGATTTTAAATCAAATGAACTAAATGCCAACAAAAATCAAGCGTCAACGGATTTCATTTAAAAGTTACAACAATAGAAGAAAATTATACTTAAAAAAATAGGAAAATTTGGAAATTTTTTTACATCGAAAAGTTTTTTTTTAAATTTTTGGATTGAAACCGAGAACAAAAATGAGAATGCGATAAAAATGAAGTTTCTACCATGTCTGAAAGCCGAAATAAAACCCGCGTGGGTACGTCGATTTTATCAATCTTAAGAAAATTCAGAATTTTTTTTTTTCGAAAATTTAAAAAAATTTTGATTTCTCTTTTTAAGATTGAAATCAAATGACTCATGCAACAAAAATCAGAGTCAACGGGATTTCAACTTTGAAATTACAGACAATAGAAGGAAATTTATACTTAAAAAAATAGAAATTTTGGAAAGTTTTTTACATTCGAAAATTTTTTTTTTAGTTTTTTAGGATTGAAAACGATAACAAAAATGAGAATGCGATAAAAATTAGCTTTCTATTCATGTCTGAAGGCCGAAAAAAACCGCGCGTGGGTACTCCTTAGGGGTGCACTGTAAGGTTGCATAAGACTCGGCGCGAAAAATTGTATAAATCCCCTGTCCGAAAATGGGTTGACGATTAATTCAAGACCGTGAAAGCTAAATAATAATATGACTGTGTTTAGAGTATTATAATGAAAATTTTTGTTACATTTGTATTTTATCCCAACCTCCACGAGCGTGTTTCAGAACACAAAGACAAAAATAATATTTTGGGGAAGTGTTCATTTTGGTCGGCGGAATTCGGAACAGGGACCCCGATAGTTTCCCTTATTTTTAATTTCAAGAATTTTGGTGAGTTCTAGAAATTTTCATCAGACCGGAAAATGCATTATTTGGATGCAAATTTGTTGTTTAATGCAGTTAAAACAGTACTGAACAAGATAATGATGTACAAGGTAGCAATTTTATTGTGACAAACGGCCCTAATGGCTGAAAAAATCAAAGTAAATGACGTTTGTATGCTCAAAATCGAAGTAGTGCTCTAACATGGCGGTTTAAAAAAAGTCAGTTTGCCTTCTGACCACCAGAGGCCAAAACCTTTTTTATTGTGCCCGAATCGTTTTTTTCTGGGTCCAACACCCCCGTGAGGTCAAAGAAGTTGTTCGACTACTGTGTCCTCTCTCGTTAGTTTCACCGGTGCGCTCTCTAACTATGTGTGATTTTGTCATGTCCTATTGAGATCGGACTAATAAGGCTATAATGGGACAAAGGTTGCAGAAGAATTATGAAGAATTAATAGACTGTTTGCCAAAATAATTTTATAACGTTTATTTTTAATACGATGTACAGATTCAGTGTTTCTTCTCAAAATTGGTTTTCGCCTACGGTGAAACACCACTGAGCACAAAATAAGGTTAATCTGAGACCATCGATTCAAAAGGTCTTTCGTATTCAAAAATTCCACCATCTGTGGAGTTAAGTTAGTGACTTTTTACCTGAGTCCTGTAACGTGACGCTTGCTAACCATTCACGATGGCCGGTATCAACTGAATAATTGTTTGGGCAGTGATAAGTCCGAGAAGAATAGTGTTGAGGGCCCAAATTAGCCATGTGCTCAAGAGCTAAACTGAGTCACATACCCTCGTTAACGAGCTCAGTTCGACTTACTTTGTTTTTACTCTAATAATTAGCCTTTGATTTTTCTTCTGACTTGGAGAAATAATTATGCAGACATGTCCAAACATTGCCATATTTTATGTTACTGAACATCTAATTCATGATTATGATCAGGCGTGGAGGTTCAGATAATCGAAGAGGCAAAGCTTCTCTTGTGTTAGTAGTTCTTTTTGTTGAGAATTGCTGTTTCAACTTCTGATTGCAGCAACTCAACTTCATTCCATCGTTTAAACTTAGACAAAAGCTTTGTGATTTGAATTGTTTTTTCTGTGCGCTTGACTATCGACACTTTATGATTATTGCTTCCGAATCTGCTTGGAAGTGGAATTTAATCCTTTTTGCGACATTTTAGGCTGTCCGAAGTAGTCAAAAACTTTACTGCAATAGCGTTGAGAAGCAGGGGTCGCATAATTTTGAAAAAACCTGATCGGATCGAAATTTGATCGGATTGAAAATTTCGTAAACCCTGATCGTATCGACAATTTAAAACCTGCTGATCGATCGAAGATTTCAAAAAACCTTGATCGACTCGAACTTGATCGGATCGAAGATTTAAAAAACCTGATCGGATCGCGATCGAAAAACATCGATCCGATTCCGATTAGTTATTCCCGACCCTTGGTTGAAAGTTCAACGTGGACCTTGATAAGGAAATTCAATCCTGAAAATGACGGCATTCAGAGTCGCCAACAAAAAATTTGTGATTTAAGCCAGGCTTATTAAGCCTCAGAGAAAAACTCGGCGTTCATTGGAGTGGAAGTATTTTGCTAAAATTGTGAAATTGTTCGGGTTTTTGACAATTTTGCAAATATCTGCGCCGGCAATTATTCACCCCTGTTCACAAAAGGCCCAATATGCCTAAAGTTTTTTTGTCAAAAAAATTTCGCCGCTAAAGTCTCATTTGGGCGATATGGAGACAAAAAATTTTTTTTTTCGAAAAAAAAACGCCCAAGAGCTTGAAAGGACGTCATGTGTCAAATTTATTTTTGCTCTGATTTTATAAGAACTTTCACAATTTGTTCGAAGAAGTAAATTCACTAAAATGTGTATAAATTTAAAACTTCACCAACGAAATAAACTTGAAGTAAAAGAGTTAACTTAAGAAATAAAGTCCATGAGTATTGACGTCATCCATAAACACCACAAAGTATTTGCTAATATAAATCTCAAACGAAAATAAGCGATTTCGGCGATTATTGGGCACAGAAAGTATTTAAGCTGAAATTGAGTAGTTTTTTTCATGGATTATTCCCCTTCTGCTTAATTTTTTCATTAACTTTTGACGTTTGGCCATATAAAATGAAAAAAATGCTAAATCACCCAACTTTATTTAAGTGTATGTAAAAACTTGACAGCCTAATCGGGATTTTTTTGGATTTTTTTTTCGTTTCAAACGATTTCATTCTTGGGAAACTGGGATGAAAGAGTCGGATGAAAAAGTCACGGTCTAATTTCTTCTTTTTTGAAACTCGCCGCATCAAGTTTTTCTTTGTTAATTTGAGCAAAAAAACTTGGCTCATTACTCTTTTGAAATTTTTTAAAAACTCCCTGGTGTCTAGAATGACCAAAATAGGATAAAGGTTGAGAAACCTTTTATTCCTCTATTTTTGACTCCAACTTATGACGCCTTAGACTCGATCTCCGGAAATGGGTGTGTTATTGATGGAGATCAGTGTTCTGAACGGGGAAAACTTCATCCCAACGCAGAAACAAAAAGAAGTTAATTGCCGAATTAAACTACCAAAAAAAATGGGCTTAAATAACACACCAAAAAAAGATTGTTACTGATTTTACAAACAATAAAAAAGATAATGGAAAATTAGCCTTGATTAAAGTTTTTAAAGATCATTAAGTTCTCAAAAAAAAAACCGTAACTTAGGGGTGTGTCAAGGCAATCTGCGGACCTTTTAAAACTTAGCGCCTTCAAGAAATAAAACGGAAAACACTAGTAACTTCATTATTACTTTGTATGCAAAAAGACAAGTTTTGATGAATCTTTGAGATTAGAAAAAAAAATAATTTTCCATGTTTTGGAAATAGGCTTTGTCCAACCTCTAGAAAAAGTTGCCCAAAAATTATATTAAAAATTTTTGGACAGCCTTCGTCATGATCCAATTTTACGATTTTCCAATGAGCATG
>SCLH01001899.1:2015-18047 GCA_004367855.1 Oikopleura vanhoeffeni | reverse complement strand
TTTAATATTTTTAATTTAAATTTCTAAGAAAATGAGCCAAAAATCGGCCGGAGGCCGAATAAAGGAAGTTTTTTGCTTTCAATTTAAATTTGTTAAAACTGCGTCACAAATCGGCCGAAGGCCGATTAAATGGAGTTTTATGTTTGAATTGAAATTTTGAAAAAATGAGCCCCAAATCGGCCGAAAGCCGATTGAAGGAAGTTTTGTTTTTAANTTATTAAATATTGATTAAAAAGATTGAACGATTTCACATTGTTCAAATACATAGGGAATAAAATAAGGGAAATAACACGCCAACGTTTTTCTACAAATTCGTATCTTTTTGCATTACACGCCTACGCATTTTTGAGGAGGACCATTCCCTCAACTTGAACAGGATAGTACAGAAATTTTGATCGAAAATGATACTCGGAGCCGCTAGAGAGCAAAGTTGTTTTGAAAGCAAGTAGATTTAAGAAACAGAATCGTTAAAAATAACATTTGGGTGTTCGACGTCGTGAAACTTTTTATGCTGGAAAAATTTCAGACGGAACATTTGTTAAGCAATGAGCTTCAAATCGGCCGAAGGCCAATAGAAAGGAGCTTGACGTTTTTTAATTTAAATTGTGAAAAATGCGCCCCAAATCGGCCGGTGGCCGATAAAAGAAAGTATTATATTTTTAATTTAAATTTGTGTAAAAATGAGCCCAAAATGAGCCGGAGGCCGATCAAAGGTAGTTTTATGTTTTTAATTCAAATTTGCTAAAAAAACGCCCCAAATCAGCCGGAGGCCAATTAAAGGGAGTTTTATGTTTTAAATTAAAATTTGTGAAAAAATGAAACCCAAATCGGCCGGAGGCCGATTAAAGGGAGTCTATTGTTTTTGATTTAAATTTGTTATAAATGCGCCCCAAATCGGTCGAAGGCCGATTAAAAAGAGTTTTATGTTATTAATTCAAATTTGTGAAAAAATGAGCCCCAAATTGGCCGAAGGCCGATTTTAGGGAGTTTTATATTTGAATTTAAATTTGTAAAAAAATGAGCCCCAAATTGGCCGAAGGCCAATTAAAGAGAGTTTTATGTTTTGAATTAAAATTTGTAAAAAATGACCCCCTAAATCGGCCAGAGGCCGATTAAAGGGAGTTTAATGTTTTTGATTTAAATTTGTTAAAAATGCGCCCAAAATCGGCCGAAGGCCGATTAAAAGGAGTTTTATGTTATTAATTCAAATTTGTGAAAAAATGAGCCCCAAATCGGCCGAAGGCCGANGTTTATTTCAAATAAAACCTGGGAGGAGGTAGATTTTCCGTTTTGGTTTAGGTCTCACTGTCTCGCTTCTGTGTCTGGCAGTGTATGCAAGCAAAAAAAAATTGACAAATGTTTGACGCAAGATAAAGGCTCGTCTTACAAACTGGCTGATCTGAATAAAATCCTTGACAAGACTTTACGTTTGACATTATTTACAGTAAAACTGAAGAATTCAGAAAATTTAATTTCGACAAGAAATGCAGAAAAATCAGTGCCAGGCACTTGTCAGCAATGTCCATTCATTTTATCAGCTAGAAATGTTGTAACCCAAGGTTTAACCAAGCATTGACTATCATAAGCCCTGTAATCATATCCCATTTTCACACTTTTGTTAATATCCCGGCCCTGATTAGGAAACGTAGTGTGTTTTTAAGGAGTAGGGCCGGGATATTAACAAAAGTGTGAATAAGGGATATGCATAAGCCAATAACTTTCCAATCAGTTATCTTAGCAAGACCTAAAAACCCAAAAAAATTAATTTATTTACGAACACTTAAAAAATAGTCTTAATTCAAAGTAAATAATCTCCTACGACAATCGACGTTATGGTCAGACCTTATCACTCTAGCACCTCCACCACCCTTGATATACAGAAAAACTTTTCTATCAGAATCTCAGAAAATGAAGTTTGACTTTTTACTCACAAGGCGTACTTTATCAGGTAATTTCCAGAGGGTTGATTGAGATATAAAGCTGAGGCCGGCAAAACTTAGCCATTTCTAGGTAATTGGACAACTAAGGTGTCATAGGCAAATTATGTGAAACAATGGCTCAGTTCGACATGGCTGAGCAAAATAATCCGGTGTGCTTCAATAATCATAGAAAAACCGTGAAAAAATAAAAATTAACGATTAAAAATTTTGAAAAAATTTCAAGTACTTTTTACTTTATGACATGTGACAAGAGCGTCATATTCAGAATGAAAAAATTATTCATCATAATCAAATTCGTTTTAGTTAAACCAATAAGTTGTGAAGTAAACTGGAAGTGATCTTGTAGTTTGTAATCGGATAGGGGAAAAAAAGACAGAGAGCGACGGACATTCTCGTACGGAATCTATTCAAAAATCGACTTTTGTGTGTTTTTTGATATATGAAAATGTCAGACATTGAAAAAATACAATATTTATTTCTCATCTTATTAAGAAATAAGTCGCTTTCATAATTTAGATAACTTTTCATGCTCAGTATGACAAAATATGAGAAGAAATGTCCGGATAATAATCGTAAAACTGCGAAGTTGTGAAATTAATTAAAATTGTGTAACAAATACTAATTTGAAAATATGATCTCATGAAAATAACTTGTTCACAAATTAATTCACTGAAAAATGGTTAGTAAAATTTGGACATAACACTAATTTGATTACTTATTTCAATCAAGAAACTTGTTGCCACAGAAAATTATGAGAACATTCTTTGTTTGTCTACTTTTAGCTGAATTAAACTATTTAATTAATTTAGTTTCTCGACTCCAGTTCAAAAAAAATTTTGTGTTGAAATCTGTGCGTCGCTTTTTTATTATTAAATAATGGTTGAAAATGAATAAATCGAAAACGTTACCATAAGTAAAAGTATAAATAATTAATTTAAGGTTGCAAAAGTCTGAAAATATTTGTTCTACTTTTTCAAATTATCAATTCAAAATTGTTAAATGATCAATTTCGTCGTCAGAAAAACTGCGAGCAACCGCCACTGGCAAAAGGACATATCGATGAAACAGCCATCAACAATTTACATCGACCTGGCGATTTTTGCTCATACAGACTCAGTTAGGAGTGATAATATAATTTTTGACAAATAATCCAAGAAAAACAATCAACGTTATCATAAAGCTCCACGAAATTTCCATTGAATAATATGATGATGGGTTTGTGATAACAATTAACATAAGATTTAAAAATATGGTGAATGAAAATATTTCTTAAGACCATTTATTCTCATACCCATGTTAGCGCATAAGAATAGTGTAATCGACTATTCCCACCCAATCAACGAACAGTCCGATAAATTTTGACAAAAATTTGTAAGATTTTCATCATTTTTTCAACTACATGGCCATAAAATTGTAGAGAATTTTAAAACTTTTATGTTCGTTAACGCATTACTCAGTTATTCTGGAGAAACAGAAAGTCAAACAAAAACCCTTGATAGACTTTGATTAATTTGAGATATTTGATAAATTCAGCAATTTTTATATTGTTGGGTGCTTCACATGATTTTGGGCACATGATTCTAGTGGACATTTTTTTTTGAACATCGCTCCTATTAGATATGAGAATTTGAATTGCCGTTTCCAAAAAGACGAGATACGTACATTCAAATTGTGGACCTCGGGGCTTTGTGCGTATCCTTAAGGATCGTATACATACCAGTTTCAGGTTTCTGCCGTCGAAATCCAGGAAAGAGTGGTATTTTCCCCGAGGCACTCAAAATAAGGCCAAAAAACAATTTTTTGCTCATAAGCGCCGGATAAAATTTTCATAAGTGAAACCGACCTCGGGACTCAGCTCACGTTCTCCGTGGTCAATTAAAGCTATGAAAGTATTCTCTATCTTCAAAACTCAGGGAGGAGTAGGCTTTTGAAGTGAAAATAAGGCCACTTTTGAAAGGTTGTTCCTGATTGGTCGGCCAATCAGAGGCCTTCGGTTTTTTCGTGAAAGCAAAACTAATGTTCAATTATCCCTAAACTGAAATCCATATGTTCGTGTTGTTTCTAGTACTTCATTTAGGCGACGCTGAAAACCCTGTTTTTGGCCTTAAAATGCGACCTGTACTCTCCTGAAGGGAGTTTTATGTTTTAAATTGTAATTTGTCAAAAATGAGCCCCAAATCTGCCGGAGTCTAATTAAAGGGAATTTTATGTTTTCGATTTAAAATTGTTAAAAATGCGCCCCAAATCGGCCGAAAGCCGATTTAAGGGAGTTTTATACATTAATTTGAAATTGTGAAAAAATGAGCTCCAAATCGGCCGAAAGCCGATTAAGGGGAGTTTTATGCTTTTAATTAAAATTTGTTGACAATGCGCCACAAAACGGCAAAAAGCAGATTAAAAGCGAGGTTTTAGTTTAAATATGTTGAAAATGAGCTTCAAATCGGCTGATGGCCGATTAAACCCGAGATTTAGTTTTTAATTAAATTTGACAAATGTAATAATTTTCTTAATATCAAATTTTTTTTCCCATGAAAAATGACTAAAAGTTGAGAAAAACAACTTGTGATTAAAATTGACCTCCAATTACGTTTTAATATTAAAGAATCACCAATTCAAATTTAAAAAGATAATATTCGTTTCAATCGGCCTTTGGCCGATTTAGGGCTGATTTTTTCACAAATTTAAACTTAAACATTAAACTCCCTTTAATCGGTCTTCGGTCGATTTGGGGCGCATTTTTAACAAATTTAAATTAAAAACATAAAACTCTCTTAAATCGGCCTTCGGCCGATTTTGGGCGCATATTTAGCAAATTTTAGTTAAAAACATAAAACTATCTTTAATCGGCCCCCGGCCGATTTGGAGCTAATTTTTTCACAAATTTGAATTAAAACATAAAACTCCCTGTTATCGGCCCACGGCCAATTTGGGGCTCATTTTTTTCACAAATTTGAATCAAAAACATAAAACTTCTTTTAAGAGGCTTCCCGCCGATTTGGGGCTCATTTTTTGACAAATTACAATTAAAAACATAAAACTCCCTTTAATCGGCTTTCGGCCGATTTGGGGCGCATTTTTAGCAAATTAAATTAAAAAACATAAAACTCCCTGTACTCGGCTTTCGGCCGATTTGGGGCTGATTTTGTTAATCACATCTTAGCAACTTATCGTAGGTATGACAGTATTTTTGCTTAAGTACTTGAACTGTTTATAAAGTGTAGCTCGTTAACGAAGCTTTGAATATTTGTTTTATAAAATTTCAAGCTGAATGTGCGACAATCAAAATAAATTTCATGCAATTGCTGAGTATTTACAAAATCTTATAGACCATAAAAATATGTATCCTTTTTATTTTATATTATAACATTCAAAACTCTCCACAAAGTTCTCATAAGCAATCGATCAAAATTAAACTCGGTGGTTTGACATTATCTGATGATTGTGTTGAGCAGGACAGAGCGTACATTTTTGCAGATGGGCAATCTTATGGCCCATTTTGTGCTGATCAGACTAGAGTTAAACGTTCAGCATCTGACTGGCGCGATTGGACGCCGGAAGAAGTAGAGATTGATGTGAACATGGTGAATAAGGTAACTCAAATTTCTGTATGCTTTAAAAACAATCAGTTAAACAATCGATAAAAATGTTTCCAAAGAAAACTTGATTCAAAGATAATACAAAAAATTTTAGACTTTATTTTTTGACTCCATCTTCACACAATTTATTTGATCAATTTTTCAACAAAATTTATGCTGTAAATTATTGCCAAAATATTGATCCAGTTAAGGACATTTTTTATTACAAATTTTTAAATGATTTAATAAAAACCTTATTTTTGACGTTAATATTGGACAAAATTAACCAGGGGTCGGCATTATTGGATCGGATCGGTTGGATCATATCGGATGGGAAAACTCAATCCGATCCGATTTAAATTTTCTGAGAGGGCTACCGATCCGATCCTATTTTTGCGAGAAAATTTCGAATGTGCCGACCCCTGCAATTAACAACAATTTGTTTTGAACCAATTTTGAGTTTAATTTTGAGCACAAATTATCGCCTTATATAATCAAACACCTTAAAAATTTTCAAGGGACCTTCAAAAAGATCATCGATTATTGCCACCAACAAAGCGCAAAAAAAAGTTTTCACATTGCCTTCCGAATACTACTTGCCGACAAGAGTCCCAAAAGTCACAGCCGAATCAGAATCTCATGAGAATTTGAACTTCAATCGGAAAGAGTTGAGCTTAGATTTAAATAGCGTAATTGCGAAGATTTGTGTGTGCTTCTTAAAAATTAAAGCTTAAGGATTCAATAACAATTTTATTGAAGGCAGAGAAAAAAAAATTTGACCAAAATTTCCGACAAATTTTTTGATAAAATTTAGAGACCCCATTATACGCGGAAATTAAAATTGACCCAATTCTCTATCAAAATTTGCGTCCTTAATTTTGACAATAATTGTTGACAGCAATTCTGACAATATTTTGATCGAATTTTCAACAACACCTTTTATATCGAAATTTGTGCCCTTCATTTTTGACCTTTAATTTAGATCAAAATTTATATTAAATACCTACCATTTAAAAAAAACTCAATAAAATTCTAAAACTCAATTTCTGACGTAAATTTTGGTCCTTAATTTTTGACCAAATTTCGAACAACATTTTGAGCAAATTGTTGAAAACTTTTTAATTCGAACAACTTTCGGCAGGAGCTTGAATTTTTGTATTTACGTATTCAAATTTTCTTTAGGCGCTTCAAAAAAATCATCGCTTATTTTCACCAACACAGCACAAAAAATGTTTTCACAGTGCCTTCAAAATATCAATTACCGGCAACAACCCCAATGATAACCGCTGAAACAGCATCAATAGAAAGGTTGAACAATTAACAACGACAAAACCGAAAAAATCGAAATCAAATCCCAATTATCCGCATTGGAAAATATAATGCAGAAAAATGTTCACCGCTGGTAAAAGAATTTTGCCATCAGTTTCACCAAAAACCAGTACGCCGGATATACCTATCGATAGAAAATCTTTCCGAGCCTCAAGTATGAGAACTTTGCCAGTTGTAGAAATTCATCTGACTGATGAAAGTTCACATTCTAACCAACGAAATCAAAAGTTGGATTTATTCAATACCAACAAAGTTATTTCCACGATAGTCAATCCAAGTCCATCGCCTTTACCAGGTGGGTTAATCATTTTTTCTAATATTTTTCATCGAGAAAAGCATTATTTATGAATTTGAAATATCTGAAAAATTTAATTTTTAAAGAGATAAATTTCCTCAAAAATAAAATTTAAAATAAAATTGGTAAATTTTTTTTAATTAATTTGCTAACAAACGGTTCGGCATGAATTTAACCCGATTTTGAATTTTTTCAGATGAACTTATTTTTTGTGGTGGCAAAACATTATTGTGCACGAGTTCGCCTCAAATTTTTCCATTTTTGGGTATTTTTTTAGTTCCAAAGAATATATTCGTACAATTTTAAAAATAAAAAAATGGTGAGAACTTATAACGGCTTCGTGGCACAATTCTGTACATAATTCTTGTATTATATCATTGGCAAGCTAATCATCAAAACATTTTTTGACTTCAAATAGTCGATGAGAATTTAAAAAAAATAATGTAATTAATTAAAGAAAAATTAAATAAAAAAAAAATAAACCTTATCCCAGGAGTACCGACAAATTCCGAAAACATATCCGGATCGAGAATTGAATAAGTGGCGACTGGACAGTTTGATCCCTGTGCGAATGTGAGGGTTAACGCAGAAGAAAACCAAAAATTTGGACACTCCAAAATGTTTTAATAATGATGAATGATGTCCCCGAAAGTTCGAAACAAGAAGCCTCAGACATCGAAACGTCTAAAAAATCTTTCAAAGCCTGAGTATAGAAACTTTAACCAGTCGTAAAAATTCATCTGAATGATGAAAATTCCAATTATACACCAAAGAAATCGAAAGCTGGATTTATTCAATACTAACAAAGCAATCTCCACAATAGCCATACCAAGTCGAGTATACATTTTTGACCAAAGTTTTTTCTCCTTTTTTCTTGCTAGAAAAAATGTGTTTGGCAAAAAAAGCCTTGCAATTAAAAAAAATTTAGGTTGAAAAATAAAAATTCATTAATTGATATTCAGAATATAAACCCAAGGAATAAATACAAATAAATTGCTTAATGAGACATTTTCGTGAAAAATTTTCGTTAATTTATAACAAAAAAAATCTGGCAATATCAAGCACATTCGGCGGAATTCGGAACATTAATAATTTTTTCCGATCAAAATGAAAAAACACGGGCGTTTGAATGACGTCCATAATTCAAAAGGTTTATAAGGAATTTCACGATTGAATTCAAATAAAGTAAAATATTAACTGTTAAAAATTACGAACTACACGGAACGCAACAAATCAAAAATAAATATTGAGGAAATTAAATTTTAAAAATGTGACGTCGTTAATAAAGCATGCAGTAATTCTTATAGTAAACTTAAACGCCAACCAGATTTGCTAATATTGGCTTATTCCGCGAATATTGGCAAAGGCAAGAATTAAGGCTTTACAATGTAAATAAAAACGTAGGTTTTTTCCGGCGATAAGCAAATAAGGCGAAATTAAGCTGGCGAAATCACCCCTGTTTTAAGAGTGCTTACGATTTCCACTTCTACTTCTCTTTACTGAAAGGTCACATTTTATAAAATGTTGATTAAAAATTTGTCGACCAATTATGTACACTTCAAAAGTCCATCGGCTGACCAGGAGTTTCAAAGGTAACGTTGAAAATATTGGACGAGAATTGAAAATTGTGCCATCGGAAAGTTCGATCCCGTTTTGAATGAAAGAGCAAATGTACAGGAAACCAACAAGTTTGACACCAAAAATATTTTCTTTGACTTATCCAGTTATCCACCCTTCAGTTTACCAAAATAATGTTATGATTATCCTGAGACTGCGAATTTCAAGCAAAACCTGAAATTTTGAACAACCGAAAATATTTATTGACACGTCCTGTATGAACTCTTCTGTTTCACCAAACAATGATAAGAGGTTCCTGAGCCTGCAAAAAAGTATCATCAAGATTTTTAAGAAAAATTGAATTTTTTGATGTCAACTTCCTGAAGAATTGCAAGAAATGAGAACGAAATAGAATGGTCACAATTGATTCACAAACCTTCAAAATTGACTTCAAAACTGTTTGCTCAAGCTGATTACGTATCACTGGGAAGTACACAATCCAACGAAAAAAAAACGTATACTTCTGTTGATCAAATAAATCAACATTAAACCCACGCAAAAAAAGAATGCCATTTATTCGACTCAAAACACCGTACATTATTACGAACAGCCATATTTCACACCGGGAAACAATATTAAAACCACAACCAGAAAGTCTTACATGAGACCAACTACCGAAAACCTTACGTTAAACCGACAACTAGAAAACCTTAATATACAACAACAACAACCACAAAAACCAACACAGAGCGCCCAATTTATAAACAGGAGCACGCTCTGACGAAAACACTGAAACTACCAACTGATAATTTTGAATATAGGTCAAGGTGGATCAATTCTTTTGTTTCGATTGATCGCTGCTTTATTTTCATTTTCTTCGTAACTTAGCCAAATTTAAAATTTTTACAAACTCAATTATTCGAATAAGATTTAGAGCCAAGAACTGAACTACTTTCAATTCATTCAACCTGATTTTTGAATTTTGACGTATCAGAATATGCATTTTCATGTTTTTTTATTTGGAACTTGTTTTGAAGACTAAATTGTCTACCAAGAATTATTTTAATTGGCACATTCACAACAGACAAATATGTTAGTCATTAATGTATTAAACTGATAGTTAAATTTTGTCGAATATAAATAAATTTTTTGAAACTTTAAGAGTTTTTTGTTAGTTTTTTCTAATTAACGATCCAAGCTAGAAATCGATCACAATTTCCGACAAAACAAAGCTTATTAAAAACATCGTTTATTTTTAAGGTCTCAGAGATCGTTATTGATATATCGAAAATATCCCATGCACTGCGTCATAACTTGAGAAAATGACCAATTAAATCGCGGGATTCTTGATTAAGTCGACAATTGAGTATTGTGATTGGACACTGGCTCAAAGTTATGACGCCATGCTGAGAAAGACCGCGATAGGGATAATTTTGATATCGAAAATCCTGTCTAGTCGTCGAGTTCTATGACTACGTCACAAAATAGAGAAATTCATCCATTCCATTGTCACTTCTCAGAATCCAGTCATTTCATGCGTCACTATTATATTCTTGTGACGTAGACATAGAATTCGACGACTTGGCAAGATTTTCGATACAATCACCCTTTCGCAAAAATTGAAAAATCGCTCGAGTTGATTATGGCCCATAAATTATTGGCCATAATTATGGTCACAAATTGGTTGAGTTTGAGTTCATTTTTGCCATGAAATAAAAACTGCATCAAAATATTTAAAAACAACTTTCCCCCTATAAAAAGTTTAGCCAACTGACGGTCGAAACGCAATGACCAATGACGGAACAAAGTACAATGACGCACCTGATCATGGAGAAATGAAAATTATCCAAATGGTATTCGAAGGTGTCGAGCCATACGGATAATAATATGGAACGAATTTTAATTCACGAAGTTATTGATATTGTTTACGTCACAGGAATGGTTAAAAGAACCTTTATTCAGTCCCGACAATCTTTCGAGAAAATTAAAATGAGCGTGATCTTGCACGATAGGTAAAGCGTTAAAAATTTAAATCGGTCGAAAAAAGATTCTCAGGGCCCCTGAGTCAGGGAATATTTTCGGCGATATTGGCAAATTCGGCGAGATCGGCACATTCAGCGATATGTGAACGAAAAATTTAAAAAAATTGTTCATAAAATGAAGAACGCGTAGACGTTCGAGTTAGATGTCATAGTGCTGAACAATTTCTTCTCTTATAGGAGGTTTTACGATACATTTGCATGAAGTAAATTACCAATATCCGTAAATTGAATAAACACTTACAGGAATCAAATAGAATTGAATTTTTCAATTTTTCGAACAAAAAAATTAACACAGATTTTTTTTAATACTGAGGTTATTCAGACGAATTTTAATAAACATTTCAAGACATGCTAAAAGCCTCTATTATGTGATTACTTAATTTATCTTGGAATACATTGTTTTCTGAAAAATTTAGATAACTTTCAAGCAAAAATACCTCTCAAGAATTGTACTATTGTAACACAAAATTGATCAATATTATGCACCTAATACAAAAAAATTGAATTATAAATTAAAAAAAATAATTGTTATAATAACGGACTAATTCTAGAAGTCTTGAAAACTAAAAAATTCAAATCACTAGATTTTATCCTAAGAAATCAAAACTTTTTCGAAGCATTTGGCTCACCATTTTAAACCTATATAACCGGTGATAAACAAAAATTTCGAGCTCGGTTGTCGTTCCGATTGGGATACTTAATGGAAACCTGGATTAACGTCAAGCAATGTAATTTTCCGATTTTATCTGCCTGCCGTCAGACCTTGTCAGCGGAAAGTTAAAAAATGCTCGAACCCAACAAATCGCTTTTTGTAAAAATTTCAAAGCAATTTGGAGCATTTGGAGATTCATCATGATGCAAGAAAGATTATATTTATAGTTAGCGGATATTTCCGTAGCAATTGTGGATTCAAAAAATATGTAATTCATTGTTTTCAAAACTTCCAGTATATTCAAAAATCTAATTTTTATAAAAAATACTCGTGGTGCGATAAAGGCAATCGAGCAATTTTTAGTAATTTTAAAATTTTTAAAAAGACAAACAAAGTTCATAGCGAATACTTATCCATTTCAAGCCGTATTTATACAACACAATAAGTTTCAAAATCGAGTTACTGAATATATCGGACCATTATCTGAAAATAAAAAATTTTACGGCACATTTCATATTTTATCCAAAAAGGCGATATATTTGAAGCACGGTACCAAACTTTTCTCAGCCGACATTTATTGACCAACAATTTTTTTTAAAGTGTTGTTTTGTCCGAAACAAACATCCTCAAATGAGAGATTTTTCCGCCGTTGACTAACGCCAATATATCCTTTTCACACACTGTAAGTACCCGTTTTGGTCCTTGTATTTGTAATTCACAATTATTTTGAATGCAGATGGCAAATACCATCCTCACGTGAATCGGGAAGCGCTCGCTGAGGTGGCCATCAAGCTCGTCTCTTCATAATGTACCGCCAACTAGCCCTGCGGAGTAGGCACTCCCATTCTCAGCTGTACTAAAACACACACATTTGTATCAGGGAACTAAAGGAGAACACAAAGCGTGGAATAAAACGGATATGAGTTAGTCTGGCGAATTATTTAAGATACATATCGCTTTCGACGCAGAAAGAGATTTTATTCTTCGAGAAAAAAATTCCTTTTTCTATATCAATTCAGTCGAATTGAATCTACGAAAATGATGTTACGAAATAATCCTAGTAGAAATCATGGCTGTCCGATGGTATTCAGGAAAGTTTCCGTGCTGAATGAAACTCAATTTAACTCCGATTTTGTCCTCACTCCAGCATATTATTGGCACTTAAATCCGTTTTAGACAGGTTGCAACGTTGTCGGATTCATTTGGCCTCAAGCTGGAAATTTTACTGAAAAAAAGTACAATATGCAGTAGGTGGCGAAATTCAGCAAAAATAACTGTGTCGCGAGAAATATGCAGACCACGATTCAAAAAATATACGTCCCTGTGTTCAGCTACAAAAAAAAACATTTGAAAACGGTTTTTGGACAAAATGTCAAATGGGGGAGTTCAGAGTGATTCCGAAGATTTGAAAACTTGTGACCGAAAAACCAAACGACACAACAAAATCACTCAAAAGCACAACCGAAAAACAACAACAAGGGTAAAGTTGTACATTAACTGAAATTTCTGTTCGAAAAAAATTCGGCAGGTTCTCGAGATTATTAAATAGAGCTTCGTCGAACAAAGATTAATAACGGATGCCGTTTCCGTCCTATTTAATCAAAATTATTGTACCTAGAATATTTAATATTTAATTTTTTTTGAAATTTATATCCCAATTTAGACTTTCATAGATTTCGCCTGTTTTTCTAGTACAAAGTGCACTCGTATTCTAGAAACTAAGAAACTGTTATTTGTGGCCTTTTTTGACTTTTTCGTAGATTAAATCAGTTCAGACTTGGCGATTTTTATTCACTGTAATTTTTAACAACTGATAATGCAATAAAAGCGAAACCGTCGTAAAGATATTTAAATTCAATAGATTTATTTAATGTTACATACTATTTATAAGTTTAAAAGTTTGAGGTGGTAAAATGCAATCGTTAAGCTGATTTTTCAAGTTAAAATCAATATCTTGATGCAATGAAAAATACCGACAAGCTTGACAATTTTGCCGTCACAATACGCTTCGATTAGCTATCACAACTTCGCTTAGGTCTTGGCCCTGTGTGGTAAGGTAGCTGGGCCAAAACTGGCTTACGTATAAAACGCAATTTTCACTTCGTTTAACCCTAGACTCATAGAGCGCATAAAAGTGGCTTTCATGCAATGTTTTTTTGAAGACCGGAAAGGACAAATGATAATTGAAATTTCAGTTCAAGGTTCAAATCCCCGAAAGGTAAGCAAATTAATTTCTGAAAAAAAATAAGAAATGTTTTTTTGGATGAGCCGATCGAAATATATTTTAGTCCTATGTTATTTAGGTTTCTCTGAAATTTATTCTTTATCAGCTTAATGATCACAATTTTACCTTTAAAAACAGACAATCTTATACTCAGTTGTTTTAAGAATTCGTCCTTGACCACTTTAACAATAGTAATGTTTCTACTAAAGTTAGGGACTTTTTTATTTCTTTTGTTTGAAAACAGAAAAATTGCTCATGAATGAGAAAAGCGGGCGGAAATATAATGCCAGACCATATTGGTTAGACTAGTTGTCATCATGTTCAGAGGTGAAACAAATTAGTCGTTGCATTAGACGAACCAGAATAAGGTTATTTTGGAATTGGAGACCGAGGTTGAGAAACATAAGGTTTTCACTTTAATTTTATTTAACGGCATGTCATATACTTAAATCGTTTGGTTCCTGTGGAAAACAATTTGAGATTAACTTCACTTTTCTCACAGCGAAATGAAGTGCATTAATATATTTTACATTGTCAAATATAATTATTAAAAAATATATGCGTCTATCCTTTAATAGTCATGATTTCAGCACCCAATTATCTCCTAAACACTTAACTCTTTTCCCATAATATGATTCAAAGTCAAGCCAAAAAAGTGGCTCTCCATGCTTCTAGGGGATATCAACTATCAATTAGGTCGCAGAAGGTTAACACACCAGGGCCGAGACTGTTGTAGGCAAAAGTCTAAAAGGGAGCATTGAAGGCGGTTACAAATCATTTTGTGATATCATTTCAGCTCTTTTATTCATACTGACTAATGAAATTAGGACATACTTTACGACAGACGAGCCTCGAGACAACATACACAACGACAACAACCCACAACATCAAACAACCACCTGACGACAACCACCAGACAACCACCGACAGACAACGAACCACAACACTAGAACCCGCACAACTTATCATGTGCAACACCACCATCCGAAAACACACGGCATGGAGAATCGACATTTAAACTGTTGAAAATCGCGTATTTTCTCAACGTCTCTCCCAAATAAGTGCCCAAAACACTGGAATGTCAAATGTAATTCTGCAAATGACCAAGTTTTTACATGCTTGTACAGCTGGAAGTCCATGCCCGAATTAAGTCATGCATGCGAAACTATGGCGAATTTATGTCTGTTAGTTTCGAGTCAAATAACCAGAAAAAAAGATCAGCTCTTTAGCGAGTAACTGGTGACGGCGATAGAACCATGTTATTTGATCGAATTAAATTGCTGACAATGCTCGCTCATGCAGAGATTTTTATTAAAAGAAGAAAATTGTCTAGGTCAAGAGATCTCGGGTAAGTGGAGTATTGTTGGTGAAACTTTTGAGGCGTGAACTCAGGAGAGGTATCTTCGAGCTGCGGAGGTCAAAATTTAGAGTCACGTTGGATGCAGTTATTTTTGAAAATGATGGACGCTTGCTGGAAGAATGTTGAATCCCAGCGAATCCACAAACAAGGTTAATTCACATGTTAAATAAGAAAAATGTGAATATTTGCGAAATTCCCTGCGAATAATTTAAAACTCTTTTGTTGGACTTGAAACTGTTATAAAAATTACATCCTTGAAATTGATAAATAAATCGAAAACGTTTAGATTATTATGATGTTATGATTTATTTAAGCACTTGAGTTTCCGCTCTTTGCATTTTCAACCTTTCAACAGTTTCAAGACAACAAAAGTCAGTAATCTTGTTTAGAAAGTGAAATTCAGAATCAAAAAATTCGTTTTTTTAAAATTACTTACTTCAATATTGTTAAAATAGATGTCAAATTTTAATGGTCCGAATTGTTTATTGGTGCTCAGTAACAATTATTAATGCATTCCCGCAGTTTTTTTGATCATTTGTCAAGGACAATAAAAAATTGTTATTGAAATTTTTATCTTTTGGGCTTAAACATTTATCACTAACAATTTAGAAGTATTTTAGCAGAATGCCGTTTATTGTTCATGTTGTACATCACGTTCACAACGTCATTGGGTAGTTTGTTTATTTTGACCTCTTTATTACGTCTTTAAACCAAAGTGAATCTTGAAAAATAATGTGATACTCTATAGCGCCTGTTCGGATGCTCATTAATATCATTCACGCCTAAGAGTTGTCGCTAATGAATCATTAGTAATGATTGGTCTTGGGAATACAATAACGGTCCAAGGATGCTCCGATATTTGGAGCACCAAAGTTGATGGTTTTATATCAGCAGGGTCAATCCCAACGGCCAATATTGGTCAGCGAGAGATTCGACAATGAGTGGGGAAATTCGACAAGCGACGCGGCTATTAGTAGATCGCCATCATTTTCAAGAGTTCACATTCTTCTTCTCATTTCATGCTAGACGTCTTAATTCTTCATTGTTTAGGACACAAC
>SCLH01001898.1:51422-62628 GCA_004367855.1 Oikopleura vanhoeffeni | reverse complement strand
TCCGCACGCAGTGATTAGATAATCGCTGCTGAAGTTTGTCAGATATTGAAAGTCACCTCCGAGAAAGTATTCATTAGCACAATTTCGTCTTGTTAAAGCCCCGCCATTAATTCTCACCTTCAAAGAGCTAAATTGTCTGTGCTCTAGTAAATTTTCCGGAAACAATTTCTGAGAATTATTTTCAAGGTCTGGAATTTTGATGAGGAACCGCAATAACACATTCGACAAACACATATTCGCTTTGTTATTTGGAGGTGACCGGAATTACAACAAATCGTCATTATTTATTTTCGGATAAAGTTTTTAGTAATATGTGTTTCTCTCTTGAATTCGATTCATTGTGAGCTTATTTCACGAAAACATTTTCTTTTATACACAAGGTATTAAATTGCAATATAATTACGGGATACATTTTGTAAATGATTAGTTGACGATTAACTCTTGATTAACAAGCCACGAATTATAGTAGCATGAGATATTGGCTCGAATTTATTAGAAACATCTTTTCGCATAATTGTTTCTGGTGGTTCAGGTGTTGGAAAAACTGAATTTCTGAAAAAAGTGGAGAACAAATAATTCTACAGGGAACCAATAGATGCAATTGTTTACTGTTATCCAGATTACTTGGACGAAATACCAACAGAGTTTGATTTTCCTGTCAGCTATTTTCATGAAATGCCAGATCTTAAATATTTGTCCTCTTTGAAAAATGGATCTTTACTTATTATCGATGATATGATGACAGAAGTAGGGAAATGTGAGAATATAGCAAAATTATCATCTGTTATTGCACGAAAAAAGAACATTTCAGTTTTTTTTATCGTTCAAAACATTTTTCAACGTGGAAAAGAGTTTCGTAATATTCGATAAAACTCTACTGGACGATTTTTCCTTTCTCAGCCTCGATTATTTTTTAATTTCTGTTAAAATCTTCCTTAGGTTTAGCTACATATTCCATTGTGTAATAAACCAAATTTTTTGAAAAGATGTCGCCTCTTATGCTTCCAAAATCGTTCTGATGCTTTGGATGAAGATCAATGAATATAAATTGATATTTTTCTGACAAGGCATGATTAAATGATGTTTTTGAGATCAAATTACTAAGTTCCAGCTCTTCTAAATCGAAATGTTCTTTTTTTGTGCAATAAAAGAAAATAATTTTGCTATATTTTCACATTTCCCTACTTCTGTCATCATATCATAGAGAATAAGTAAAGATCCATTTTTCAAAGAGGACAAATATTTAAGGTCTGGCATTTCATGAAAATAGCTGACAGGGAAATCAAACTCTGTTGGTATTTCGTCCAAGTAATCTGGATAACAGTTAACAATTGCATCTATTGGTTCTCTGTAGAATTATTTGTTCTCCACTTTTTTCACAAATTCAGTTTTTCCAACACCTGAACCACCAGAAATTATGCGAAAGGGTGTTTCTAATAAATTCGAGCCAATATCTAATACTTCTATAATTCGTGGCATGTTAGTCAAGAGTCAATCGTCAACTGATCATTTACAAAATGTATCCCGTATTTATATTGCAATTTGATACCTTGTGTATTGAAGAAAATGTTTTCGTGAAATAAGCTCACAATGAATCAAATTCAAGAGAGAACCACATATTACCAAAAACTTTATCCGACAATAAATTATGACGATTTGTTAGAATTCCGGTTACCTCCGAATAAAAAAGCAAATATGTGTTTGTCGAATGTGTTATTTCGGTTCGTCATCAAAATTCCAGACCTTGAGAATAATTCTCAGAAATTGGTTCCGGAAAATTTACTAGGGCACAAACAATTTAGCTCTTTGGAGGTGAGAATCAATGGCAAGGCTTTAACAAGACGAAATTGTGCTAATGAATACTTTCTCGGAGCTGACTTTCAATATCTGACAAACTTCAGCAGCGATTATCTAATCACTGCGTGTTGATATTTTGATCTTTCAGAGTTTTCACTTGCAGAGTTTGCTAAATGAGCAAACAGTAAATATAAGGCGGCAGTTCTTAATAGTCGCAAAGGACTTGGTAAAAATACATTTGAATTATTGATGCCTATTGATTCATCAATTTTCACTTCTAATCAGAATTAACCGACAAATACACAAGAAGATTTTAGTTTTGAACGCGCAGCTGCTGAATTGAGTTTGGTTCTTTCTGATGAAACCGAGGACACTATGCCAGAAGTTTTGACATTGAATGATGCTTTTATCAATATGAAAAAATCTATAGTCTCGCATCCAATAAAGATCAAATACGAAGAAATATTCTATCATCCGTTTAACCCATACCAAAGGAAACTGCAAATGTTAGATTGGCTAATATATTGTCGGGTCCTTTGCCAACAAAATTATTTTTTGGCGTTATGGAGCTTGATGCGTACACAAGCTCCTTCAAAAAACCTTCAACACGATTTCAAGTTCATGATGTCCAAAAACTACATTGTAAGTTGATGGGAATGATTTGAGCGGTTACCCACTTCAAATTGAAGAAAATGCCATAGCTGTTCCGTTTGTACGATTCCAAGAAAATAACGAATCGATTTATGAATTGTGATTCAAGTCTATAATTTCAATGGAAGATTCAGAGTTTTTATTTTCTCTACTCTGGTAAACTAGATTCGAGACTTCTGGTTCCCTTACATTTGAATTTGATTTTTGAATGAAGCACCAACAAAAGATTTAGTACTAGTCACCTGCTCTTTGCATGAGAAAACTATGGAAATTGATAGCTTCCGTAATGCTAGAATAATGTGAGTCGTGTGCACTAATTTTGAGGCGGGCGCACCAATATCAAGTCGTGCGCACCAATCTTGAGTCGTGTGCACCAATTTCAAGTTGTGCACACCAATCTTGAGTCGTGTGCACCAATTTTAACTCGTGCGCATCAACTTTCAGTCGTGTGCAACAATTTATTGATCGTTATTAACCTTGACGAGAGAAAAGACCGGTACTCATTGGATATCTCTGGCCATGTATCACAATGATATTTTCGTTTGCGACTCTCTTGGCACATTACTACCAACAGATAACTTTCCTGCTAAACTTATTAATTTTTTATTTCCTAAACATTATTATTCAATTACAGTAAAGGTCTTACAGGCCTTAAGTTATACTTGATGAAACACAATCATGTTAATTGTAGGTCAGTGAATAAGAAAAAATCTATTAAAGTATTTCTGAAAGTACATTCATGTTTAATAAAGTAAACGCAAAATTTACCACAATTAACGATGATGAAATTCTTGTAATCTTCGAGTAATGTGAAGAGTTTAACGATAACTATTCGTTAAATTTGAGCATTTAAAATTTTGGTAAAACTCATTGAACAGTTGCGAGGTTATAGAAAAATGGACAAAAATTCTTAGATAAAACTTCTTAACCACAATTAATCGATGATAATTTTGTTATCTTCCGAGTAAATGTGAACGAGTTTTAATGAAACTTATTCGGTATATAAAAAATTAATAAGTTTAGCCCAGGAAAGTTATCTTAGGTCAGTTAATTTTCCCAGAGAGTCGCAAACGAAAATCATTGTGATACATGGCCGAGATATCATGGTACCTTGTCTTTACTCTCGTTCAGGTTAGAATACGATCAATAAATTGGTGCACACGACTGAAAGATCCACCTAATTGATGCATGAGTTTTGTCAATCGCACGACTTGAATTTGGTGCACGACCCACTCTCAAGATTGGTCGTCGCACGCTCTCGAAATTGAGTCGTGACTAACACTTGCAAGCAATTTGTCGAACTAAGGTCCCGGACTCAACAATTGGTGCACACGACTCACATTATTCTTCTAGCATAGAAGCATATTTCCAGAGTTATTGTCATGCTAAAGGGGCAGGTGACTAGTACTAATCTTTTTGTCGTGCGTCATCAAAAATCAAATTCAAATGTAAGGGAACCAGAAGTCTGCGAATCTATTTACCAGAGTAGAGAAATAAAAACTCTGAAATCTTCCATTGAAATTATACGACTTGAAATAACAATTCATAAACGATTCGTATTTTCTTGGAAATCGTTACAAACGGAACATCTATGGACTTTTTTTAATTTGAAGGGGTACCCGTCCAAAACATTATCCATCAACATACAATGTAGCTTTTTGGAACATCATGAACTTGGAAATCGTGTTGAAGGTTTTTTGAAATAGCCTATGTATCGTATCAAGCTCCATAACGCCAAAAAATAAATTTGTTGCAAACGACCCGACAATAAAATAGGCCAATCTGAACATTGCAGTTTCCTTTGGTAGGTTAAAACCGATATAGAATAATTCTTCGTATTGATCTTTATTGGATGCGAGACTATGAGATTTTCCATTATAAAGGTCCGTCATGTCAAAGTGAGAACCAATATAAAGGTCATCATTCAAGTGTCAAAATTTCTGCATAAGTTTCTCTTGGTTTCATCAGAAAGAACCAAACTAGTATTCGTCCGTAAATTCTGATTGAAAGTGAAAAATTGTGAATCAATAGGCATCAATATCAAATGATTTTACCAAGTCCTTTGCGACTAATTGGAGAAACTGCCCGCCTTATTGTATGATTTTGCCTGATCAGCAAACTCTGCAAGTTTGGAAAACTCTGAAGAGATCAAATAATCGCACGCAGCTGATTAAGATAATCGCTGCTGAAGCTTTGTCAGATATTGAAAATCAGCTCCATAGAAAGTATTCATTAGCACAATTTCGTTTGTTATAGCCTCGCCATTAATTCTCATCTTCCAAAGAGCCCTAAATTGGTTTGTGTCCTTAGTAAATTTTCCGGAACCAATTCTTGGAATTATTTTCAAGTCTGGAATTTCGATGAGAACCGCAAAATAACACATTCGACAAACACATATTCGCTTTGTTAATTCGGAAGGTAACCCGGAATTAGCAACAAAATACGTCATTAATTTATTGTCGCGATAAAGTTTGTAATAGGTTTCTCTCTTGAATTTGATTCATTGTGAGGCTTATTTCACGAAAAACATTTTCTTTTATACCCGAGGGTATCAAATTGCAATATAAATAAGGGGATACCATTTTGTAAATGATCAGTTTGAAGATTAACTCTTGTCGAGATGCCACCGAATTATAGAACCATTGATATTGCTCGAATTTATTGGAAACAACCCTTTCGATAATTGTTCTGGTGGTTCAGGGTTGTTGGGACAAAACTGAATTTTTTTTGCTGAAAAAAATGGTCAACAAAGAATTCTACAGAGAAACCAAAGAGAATTGTTTTACTGTATCCAATTACTTGGACGAAATACCAACAGGTTTGATTTTTCCTGTCAGGCTATTTTCATTGGGTATGCCAGACCTTTAAATATTTGTCCTCTGTTGAAAAGTGGATCTTTACTCATTCTCGATGCATATGATGACAGAAGGTAGCGGAAAATGTGAGGAATAAGCAAAATTATTTTCTGTTATTGCACGAAAAAAAGAACATTCGATTTTTTTATCGTTCAAAACATTTTTCAAGTGGAAAAAAGTTCTATATTCGATTAAACTCTACTGGAATGTTTGTTTAAAAACGGTCGTCGCGGTTCTGAATCAAAGCTTAACTTAGAGAGCTGGAAATTGGTAATTTGATCTCAAAAAACATCATTAAATCATTAGCCTTGTCAGAAAAAATATCAATATATATTCATTGATCTTCATCCAAAGCATCAGAACAATTTTGGAAGTATAAAGAGCCGACCACTTTTCAAAAAATTTATTTGGTTTTAATTACNTAAAACTCTTCACATTACTCGAAGATTACAAGAATTATCATCGATTAATTGTGGTAAGTTTTTCTAGAATTTTTTGTCATTTTTCTAATAACCTTCGCAATGTTCAATGAGTTTTACAAAATTTTTAAGTGCTCAAAATTTAACGAATAAGTTATCGTAAAACTCTTCACATTACTCGAAGATTACAAGAATTATCATCGATTAATTGTGGTAAATTTTGCGTTTACTTTATTAAACATATGTCTGTTCACAATGACTTTAATAGATTTTTATCTTCATTTTCCACTGACTACAAATTAAATGATTTGTTTATCAATATAACTTAGCCCTGTAAAACCTTTACTGTAATTGAATAATAAATGTTAGGAAAAAATATTTGTCAATTTATTGCACTGCATATATAAAGTTGCAGGTTTCTTTAATATTTAAAAAATGTTGTTTTAAAAATTGTGTCAAAATAAATCTCGTTCGAAAAAAACTTTGATAAAAATTTTGTTTGAGAAAAAAAATTTTTGTTTGAAAAAATTTGTTCGGAAAATTAGTTTGGACAATTTTGCTCCAAAACTTCCAGTACCATTTCAAAGTTGCACGTTCTCTTTGGTGTTAGCACCAAACACACCTCCCTTATCTCCGTTAGCACAACCGGAAGTACTTTTTATGGTGCTGGTGTTACCTCCGGAACTTCCTGCACCGTCGGAACTTCCGGCACCGGAAATGCACCACCGTAAACCGGATGTCCACGTCTACAAGCGACCATTATAACTACTCACTGTATTACAAAATCTTGAATTTTTGAAAAATTCAAATTTCACAAATACCGTCGTTGAAATAAATTAAATAACCTTGTGGAAACTAAAATTTCAGGTGTCGAAATTAACCGTACCTGTAGTTTTTTCTTTTCTTCAGGAAAAAACGGTCAATTATTTTTATTCAGCCACTTGTGTCAAAAGTCTTGTACACCCGAAAAATGTATTTTAATTAAAAAATTTAGTTGCAAAAAGTGACGTCGAACCGATTTTATATGGAGGTGTGATGACATGTGGGACTGTTGCAATGATTCTTCTGTCTCTACGACAATGGAAAGGAGATTTGATACTCGGAACAAGTTTGATATCAATTTACTGTATAGCCTTAGCACTTTGTTTTCTGGTTGGTTTTGGTGTTCTAATTTTTTAACAGAATTCGATAAAATTCTTTTTCAGAAGCCAACAAAAGATTTATACCTGAAGTGAATTATCACATTTGTAACTGAAGTAGTTGTAAGTGTGAACACTGTAGTTAATTGTTAATAAAAAAACTTTGAATTTGTTTCGGAATGAAAGTTGCACAGAAAATTATTCAAAGAAAATATATTGTCGTCAAAAAATATAGTGTCAAAAAATTTTAACATTTAGAAACAACACAGACTGTACAAACTTACGAAACGTTCTTCTGAAAATGGCCATACTTTCCGAGGTCAGACCAACCTCAAATGAATTTAAGAAAAAACTTTATTCGTCATCAGCGCAAAATTTTACGTAAAATCTGGAATTATCAGAGCATTACAATTTGCACTACTTGGGACAACCTAAATTGTCACTTATTTTTAAATGAACATTAACCTAGAATTGGAACGGCCGATGTAGTTTTTCTAGAATTTTTNTTTTTGTCATTTTTCTAATAACCTTCGCAATGTTCAATGAGTTTTACAAAATTTTTAAGTGCTCAAAATTTAAAGATCTCCCAAATTTTTACAACACCACTGATTTTGAAAATTATCAGATTTAATTTTTTTATTGTATACTTTGATCGCGCATAAAATGCAGAAACTAAAATTTTCATAAAAAAAATTCCTGCCTTGCAGCGGAAATAAAACTTGCGACTCAAAAGATGTAGGATTTCTGTCGAGATATCTTAATAAGATCTTAATAAGATAATCTTATTAAAACTTCAAGCAGAATTGATAAAAAAGAACAACTTGATTCGAGAGAAATCTTACCCCTTTAAATTTCATCCTTTCAATTCTCACAAAAAAATATTAAAAAATTCAAAACTTAACTTCTTCATCTAACTGAACAGGAACATCACAGAGTCAAAAACAACAATTTTTAGAATCAAATATTTTGTCAAAAATCGTCATCAAACTTTTCGAATTAGGTTTCTATAGGGTTATTAAATCCTTTAATTAAAAAGTGCTTATGATTATTTATCTTTTGAATCAAGCTAATATTAAGTGGCTACTTTTGATGTCCTGTTGCACTATAAGAGTGGTGTAAGTTCTCCACAATTATTCGCTGAGAAAAAACTTTGAATACTTAAGTGAGATTGAAAACTTCCGATTTTATTGAAATAATAAAAAACTTTTTTTTAATATACCAAGTAGAATGAGCCATGACTGTCAGTATAAAACATGGTGATTTTTAAATGGTTAACTCTTTTGACTGCTGGAAATTGGGCGCAAGGTAGGATATTTTTAAATTTTGAAGTTTTAAAAAATTTCTCAAAGAATGCGGAACGAGATTGACTGATTCAAATGGGTTTATTCAGTCGCCTAATTATCCTAACCGATATCCAGTAGATTTTGAATGCAGTTGGGTTATTGGATCGGATAAAAAATTAATAAAGAAACAGGTCTATTGTGATAAAAAGTATATCTCAAAACCTTTTTCTTATCTAGCAGTGTTTTCCTGGAAAATATCAGATAAATTTAATGTGTACGCACGCTAAAAAATGTTCCAAAATGTACAAAGTTTATAGCTCTTTAGCTTCCAACAGGACATCAAATCGTGCTCCAACGTCTTTTTTCCAAAAAATGCTATATATCCCTTTATTACCCTCTCCCAAAGATTTGGTCCCTCAAAAACATGGGGGGTGAGAAAACATCGCGGTTTTCAAAAACGACTTAGCCGATTAGGCTCTTAGATAGCTCAAACTGTGCAAAAATATTCTAGTGAATAATTACAAAATAAAAATTGGTCCGAATCAGACCGTTGTTTCTATTTTTTCTGCAGACCTTTGTTTCTATTTTTTAACAAAAACTAATAATTAAACAAATTTCAGTAATCTTAAAAAAAAATTAAAAAACATTGGGTCCTATTAAAAAACAAATTTTTAATGTTTATATTGATTAGATAATTGTGCTCAGTTTGAGCTATCTAAAAATCTGAAATCGAATGACTCGTTTTCAAATGACGCGTCGTGTTCTCACCCCCGTGTTTTTGAGGGACCAAATCTTCGGGAGAGGGCAAATAAAGGGATATAAAAAATAATTTTCAATGGAAAAGAATGAAAATGATGGAAAGCATGCAAACTTCGGATTTTTGGACAAAAAACGCAATTTTATTAAAAATTTAAATTCAATGTGATTAAAGTCAATTCGTGGTGTAGACCAAATAATTGCCAAGATTTTGAAACAAAATTTTTTGGTTATCAAGAAATTGTTTAATTTTTTAGTTTATAAGCAGCACTCGAAATATTTTCCTTGAAAAAAGCAAAAAATTCAAGCTTGAGCAATTTGAAAAACATTTGAACTGAAAGTAATCTTTTTTACAAGCTATAATTTAAAAATATTTCAAGGAATGTTAAGCAAAAAAAACGCACTTTTTTGAAAGTGTACGAAGCGAAGACGTGCTTAGCTTTTTTACGGTATCTCGTTAAATAAGGCTTTTTAGCGCGCTCAAAGTTGACTTACCCTCAAATTGGTCAAAAATGTGGTATCGAAAAAAAATTTTTGATCAAAAATTTTAATCATTTTTTGTCATTTCCGTCCAAAATTAAAAAAGATGATGAAATCAGTCAGATCTAATATATAGATCATGAACTACAAGTAATGACTAAAAAAAATTCATAATTAATGCAAAATTCGGAAATGTTTTATGTTGAAATTCTGATTTCTGAGATGTCTGAGTCTCGACATATTGCCCGCGTCATATACTTCATTAATCGTGCATTTTTAATTTTTTATCCGATTTTTCGGGTCAAGTCCGTCTGATACTATTACACTTATTGCCGAAGGATTTAATGTTGAACCAGCTAATGGATGTCGGTTTGATTATGTAGAAATTCAAACAAGTCAATGGACAGAAAGATACTGCGGTCGAACTAGCCGGTCATTTGGACCAGATAGAACCGGACGGTTAACCGTTCAAGGATCAGTTCAAATGATTTTCTTTTCGGACAGCGGGGATCAATATCTAGGATTTCGTATAGTAGAGGATTAATAATTAATAATTAATAACTAATAATTAATAATTAATAATTAATAATTAATAATTAATAATTAATAATTAATAATTAATAATCCTTTTCAAGGTTATGAAATTGGAGATGCTGGAAATGTTGGATGTGCAAATGAACCATGTCAAAATGGAGGCGAATGTTTAGATTTTGGCGACGGAGATATAGAGTGTTTTTGTGAAGATGGTTTTTTAGGTAATTTAATCGCAAATTCGTGAAATTCTAATGGTCACTTAAGGGCCTCGGTGCATTTTGACAGATACGGATACAGAGAGAGATCTTTTGTGTTATCTGTTTTTTTTCAATCGATTATTTTTACTTTATAAATGTCCTTTAAAATAAACACTCTAAAAACGCGCGTTGGTACTTTAGGTGTTAAAATTACAATAAAAATATTTTTTTTCTTTTATATAATTAGAAAACTTTAAAAAATGGTCTGACCCACGTCGAAAATTATATAATTTAATTTCATATGATTTCTTTACGGTCAAAATCGAAATTAAATTTCCAAAAAAGCGGAAAAAGAAAATTTAGCACATCGAAAGAAATATTATTTTCATGAGTTTAAATTTTATTTAATTTTACCGGTGGAATGGGTTGGGCTTTTACCAATAGGCAAGTCCTCGGTGAATTTTAATTTTTTTCCTTAATTTTTGGATTAACGAGGGCCTAAAGTTATATTTTTTGTGCAAACACGTATTTCTTCATTCATAAAAAGTTGAAAAATTCAGAGGTATAACAAGAGCGAAGAAACAAACGTACAGACATTTTTAAATATATTGAAAATAGGCATTCCTAATAGTTTTCAGCTAAGGATTCCAAAAAAATTAGTTTGAAAAATTTTGAACAAGAAATGAGGTAAAATTTTAAAAATTTTTCCAAAAAAGTTTCGACCAAAAATCTCAAAAAGTGTCACATATGATTTTTCAAATAACATATAAAAAATATGTGTGTTACTTACGCGAAAAAAGTTAAAAAGTAGTCATATGAAGATTTTTTTTTTCTTCGATTTGAAACAAATAATGCAAAAATATTTCGATCAAAAATAAGGCATTTTTTTGAATAATGTTCGCAACTTTTTCAAAAAATTTCTCATAATTTGTCGAATTCGGGAAAGTTTAATTCGAATTTAAATTTTTTTTTTAAAGCAAATAATCTAAAATTCTGTAGTTACAAAAGTTCCTGGATTTATGAAACATCATTTTGATGGAAATTGAGAAGAATTATATAAACCCTAGGTAAAGTTTTTTATCAAGAGCCCATTAT
>SCLH01001898.1:34096-51401 GCA_004367855.1 Oikopleura vanhoeffeni | reverse complement strand
ATTATTTTTACTTTATTAAATCGCTTTAAAATTAAACACCTAAAAACGCGCTTTTGGTACTTTAGGTGTTAAAATTACAATAAAAATATTTTTTTTCTTTTTATAATTAGAAAACTTTAAAAAAGGTCTGCCACGTCGAAAATTTATATAATTTAATTTCATATGATTTCTACGTCAAAATCGAAAATTAATTTTCCTAAAAAACGAAAAAAAGAAAATTTAGCACATCGAAAGAAATTTATTTTCATGAGTTTAAATTTTTAATTTTTATCTCTCTCTTTGATCTGAAAAAAACAGATAACACAAAGTGAGCTCAAAAGTGGCAACTTACGTTTGAAATACTTTTTATTCGTAAATTATGAGGTTGAAAAAAGTTTCCCATGAAGACAAATAAAATTAAAAAAGTGCAAATCTGCCAAAATGCACCGAGGCCCTTAAACTGTGTATTTATTAAAGAAGTTCAATAAAAGTTATTTTTCTTGGTCGTGAATTGCTTTTTTTTTAATAGATACAATTTATCCTTCTCTCAACAAAAGTGTTTCTCAGTAGTAAAAAGGCTGTTTATAACGCCTTAATTTCCGATTCTTGAAACGAGATATATCCCTTCAACACCTTTCTGTTAATCTATGAAGTGCGGGCTGAAAAGCGGCCTCATGAGTGGCTAGGAGGGGTCTTAGGAGTGTTAGGATTGGCTGCCTCAGCCCGCACATCATATATTAACAAAAAGGTAATAAAGGGATATGATTGATCCGATTTACTAATCTTTTATTTGAAAATAATTATAATTGAAAAAAATTAAAAAATGGTCTGATTCCGACCGTTTTTTCTCGATTTTTCTCTGAATATGCAAATTATTGTCAGCTAAGAACTCAATCCGATGAGTGGTTTTCAAAGGCCTAAATGTACACGGTGGACACCCTATTCACTACTTTGGTTGGAAAAAACATAGTTTGAAAATTATATTTCACGTAAAAAATACCTTGAATTTCTATCATTTTTCTAATCGGTTTTCAAGGATCACGATGCGAAACTGCGAACAACCCTTGTGAAAATGGTCCTTGTCGTAATGGTGGAACATGTATAGCAACAGGAGTAGAAACAGAAGATTTTGATTGCAGATGCATTCCCGGATTTGTCGGAAGAGTTTGTCAAAATGGTAAAACATTTTTGTCACTTTTTGTAGAATTTTTTTTGCGTGATTATTAACTGTCTTTTAGATGAAGATAATTGTTTGATAAATCTGTGTCAAAATGGTGCAATTTGCATCGACAGAGTAAATAATTTTGATTGCGAATGCTCCAATGGATTTACTGGCCCGATTTGCCAAGCAGGTTTTCAAACTTAAAATAAAAAATTGATAATAAATTATTGAGGATATAAAATAGAACATTTTTACCGTAAAAAATGATGACCGATTTAATTGTAGTATATATTATTATTTCGCGAAATGAAATATGTTGTTTATATTTTTCATTTTCGTAGATATGGATCAACGGCCCTAGAGTATTAAATCCTACACTATTTGAAAATGGCGAAATCTGAGCATTTGTACTTGGATTGTTTTTTTCCTTATCTTACCAATGAAATCGGCGCTATTTCTATTTCCACGGTTTTGATTGGGTGCTTATATCTGCGTTGTTTGTTCATCCAAATAGTTTAGGATTATCTCTCTGAGGGCCGTTGAATCCATACTAGTCATCTTTCGAAACATAGTCATCTTTGGAGGCACATAGTCATCTTTTCGAGAAATAGTTAATGTGAACTCTAGGGCATGTTGATTACGGCGAACATGTTGTTCAAATCCAATTTATTTATTTATTTTAAGGGGTACCCCTCATGGGGAAAACATGATTTTGTGTTTTTAAGGGCAAATATCTAAGGACTACACATTGTGGAACCCAAAGTTGAATACAATGTTAACTTGACGATATCCTTATATCCTTGAACCATAATTAAAGATCATGATTTGCTCGACCAATCAGGAACTAGCTTCAAATTAGAGTCATATTTTTTCTCGCAAAAAGCTATTCCTCCGTGAGTGTTGGAAGTAGGAAATTTGTTTTGTAGCTTTTATTAGCCACAAAATAACTTCTTGCAGGGTCTGAGTCGGTTTTTATTATGCAGGTACTATCGTTTCAAATTTTAAATAAAATTCGCTCAGCAGAATAGACAGAAAACGTTTTTTGAGCTGATTTTGAGGGTCTTGCGCAAAAGCTTTTCCTCCCTAGATTTTTTAGCAAAAAATTTGAAACCAAAATTATGAAATTTCGTATTAAACCATAGTCATGAATCAAGAGCAAATGAGTTCGCGGACAGCTGTTACTATCGAAGCGCTAATTTGTTGTTTTTTCAGTTCCGAAAACTGAACGTTGAATTCCGAATTATCCATTAAATTTTTGATTCAATAAAGACGTATTGAAATTGACACAAGACGATGAAAGAACTTTCCTCACGGAATATGGAGATAAAATATTACCCTTTGTTAAAAAACTTATCCATATTTCGAGAAAAGATATGATGAACATGAAGTTTTGATCATTTTGGCTGGAGCATCAATGCCTGAAGGTACCCCTAACAAAAAATTACCGTGAACGGTCTTACTTGATACCGTGAGTGTGTTATTAAAGTTAAAATTTATCCACAAATAAAGGTTAAATTTGTTATTTTTATAAACTAAGTTCAAATCGCAAAATAAAAAGGAGGGCTCGAAAGTGCAAGGTCTTTAAAAAAAACTCCAGTTTTCCTACACGTTCAATAAAATAACAATAAAGATGATTAATCAAAGTGTACTAGTTCAAAAAACTTAGATGATGTTTCTAAGTTAATTATGATCAAAATAAAACATACAAATGACTATATGCCTTTGATATACTTACACTTTTAAGTTGACTCATGTTGACGAAAATGTTAAAATCGAATTATGTAATTTCCACTAGTTAACGGGAAGTAGATAAAATTTGACCTAGGTAAATACAAACCAATTGTGTGTCTCATTCAGGGATTGTATTCGAGTTGGATGTGGTTGCCCGTCTCGACTCTCGTATCTGTGTATTGGGTGGTTTGTATTTTACTTGTAAATTTTTACTTGTAATTGGTTTGGTATTTTACCTTACGCATTGTATATAAATTCTACCTTACCTCCGAATAGGCGAATATAACACGTACATATGATGTTACTGAATTATTTTAAAAAATTACTTTTAGGTTGGTATATAGTTAGTTTCTTGAATTTAATAAATTCCATTATCAGGGAAATTAACATTGAGAATTATTTATTTAAATATTTCCAATTATTATTAAGATTACGTGCCGATGATTAGGGTGAGTTGATATGTTATTGATTAAATATATTATTAAAATATAATCAAACAACGTTTCGCGTTAACATCTTTTAAGTTTTTGAAATATAAGTTGTATAAGTTTCAAGACTTCAACATATTTATAATAAATATATATACAAAATTTAAATATTGATACAAAATTTTTCTATGAAATGAATTTTGATCATAAAACTTAGTGATCGATCCATGTATTCCTGATCCCTGCCTAAATGGTGGATTTTGCGACAGTCGGGGGGGCGAATTTTTCTGCCTTTGCAACGGTTTTACTGGATTATTGTGTAATGAAGAAATTATATTAACAAGTTCAAGAGCATCAAGCTCAAGCCCAATCCAGTCTACTCGAGAAAGATATCTGACATCAAGCACCTTATTTTTTAACACAAGATTGGATACAAGTCTTTAAAACAGATGCAAGATTCGTAAAAATAAGACATTTTGCAGTATTTAAAAGTGTTAATTAATCTTTATTGAAGAGTTTTATCCAAACTTAGCTCACCTTCTGAACCGGAAATTTTGGTTAAATTTGATATAAATGAATTGGATGAAGAGTCCAAAATTGGGCTGCTGATGGCCATTGCTGGAGCTTCAGTAGCGTTTATTACGGTTTCTGGGGGAATTATTTACTTTTTCATTCGAAAGGAAAAATTTAAAATTCAAGTTATTTGTGTGTCTAGAATATAAATATACATTATTTTTAGTAAAAAGATACCACAAAAGTACAAGGATAATTGTGAAGCATAAATTATGCTGCATAATATATAAATTATAGGATATAATTTAAATCCCATAGTGGATATGAATTGTCGGAACCTTTTCAGGGGATTGTGGGTGCTTCCAGCAATGTGCTGGGAGAAAATAAGCCGTTTTTAACACTCAAATATCTTTTGTGAGAATTGAGTGAACGTTTATTTTTCCAATTTTATATTGTAGTCCGTACCTTTGAGATGTCAACAATTGATTTATTTTTAGAAAATATTATTACATCAACCTTTAAATGCATAAAAACCTAATTGCTGGTATTTCTCTCCATTGAAGTATACCGTCATATCCATGTATCCGAAAATAACATAATGCCAATATTATTTGTCAAAAATATATTCTCTTCAATATATAGACTGATAAAATTTTTTTAATTAATTTTAATTTGCCGGGAATTGTTTTGTAAAATTCATTGCTTTAGTTAAATATAGGCAAAATGTACATTATTTTACAAAAAAAAGTATAACTCACGAACAGTACATGCGATTTCTTTTTTTTTTNTGAAAAAGGGGCAAAAATTGTAACAATTATTATATTGAAATACTTTCATTTAGTGTAATTTTTTGCTGTGATTATTATTTTTTGTAATTTGAAACTATCCGGTGTCTGGAATTGTAAATAAATAAATTATTTTTGCAACCAAATCCGATTTTCTAGAACTAGTTATTCAATAGTAAAAACTTTTCTCTTGCTTGCAATCAATTTCTCATGTGCTGGATGGTCGGATACAAAAAACAATACCGAATTCGAGACCGTGGTTTAAAATAACTACTGCACCCACAACCCCCTTAATTCAGCTGTATGAAATTCTTGTTTATAGTTAAATATCCATTTACGATATCCCTTTATATTGGTACTACTTTAACGTACATAATGTACTAGACCAAAATAGGAAATATCTACTTTCTTCGTAAAGGGAAGAAGACAAAAATAGGATATATTTTACTGACCATCCTATTTTTTTCAAACGAAACATGCACAAATACTTCTCAATTGAATTTTAAAAATCTCTTCTGCGAAAATTTATTAACTTTTATCCTTATTTCTAGTAATAACGCATTTTGGGAGATTGACTGCAAGTCACATGACTAATTCTAGTGTACGTAGTCATCCGCTGCGATCCCCCTTTACAAATCTTCATGATTTTTGAAAACATTAACAGTCCATCGTATTGTTGAGGATGTGACAAACTGTATGGGAGATACAGTATAAGGGTGTTACAGGTTTTCACAGCCTATACTGTATGTCCCTTTTTCCAAGTAATTTCTCAATTTGTGGTCATTGAGACTCTCACCGATAATATTGTTTAGTTATGATCAAAAATTGTAGCTTATCGATGGCCAATCAGCGCGCGCTTGGCGAGAGTCTCAATGATGACAAATTGAGAAAGTACAAAAAATTAGGGACATACAGTATGTCACATACTGAACAATACTAATTTTGGTGACCGTATTTCATTGTTCAAAAGAGAGCAGGCGTATCCACCAATCAGAGGCATTTTCAAGCCAAATGAATGGTCAGGTAAAATCAAAAATTCCCCGCAAAAAACGGTTTTCCAGACAGAAAACAGAAACTAACATTCTCGTGCGAAGTATTCCAAAAATGTGTGCATAAGATGCCAGAAAACACGCTTCTGAAATGTTTCCGGTCTGTTTTACAGCAGGGTTTTCTTTAACACAAAAAGTTCAGAAAAAAAATAACAAAACATTAAAAGAAATTATTATATTTTTTCGTTATAAAACTTTTTTCTTAAAAAACAATCTTTATCTTAATTTTTTTTGTTAAAAAGAATAATTTGATAAAAACTTATTTTTACCAATTTCAGACCAGTTATACACCAAAAAGTTAAAATTTTATATTTTCAAATAGAAAAAAATTGAACGGCGGAATAACGCTGTCGTTCCAATGATCATTAATGTCCCAAAAATGGAGGATCTAGAAAATTCTTCGGACGACGAGCAAGAAATAAAAGATGAATATCAACCAAAATATACTTCAAATCAGACATCAAAAATGACAAGCAATTTTGATTTTAATCAATTTTCAGATGATTTGTAAATATTGCATGAATTGTCTCCAGAAGTTGATGAAACTTTTTCATCGGAATTAACGCCATCGGAAAATTTTTTACTGCTGCTTATTAAACTTTTATATAAAAATTGCAAATGAAGCTACCGTTTATAAGAATTTTTTACTTATCCTTTTCCCAACGGAACTCCATCTCAAAAGCGTTTACTATCTCTAAAGCGCGTATTCGAATCCCACTGATGTTGTCTAAGTGATTGACTTAGTGATAACACACCGATAAAATTTAGCGGTCCCGTTATCAAGACCCTTGCTTGTAATCATACTCCAGAAAATCACTAAGACAACATCAGTGGGACTCGAACACGCGATATAGAGATAGTAAACGTTTTTGAGATGGAGTTCCGTTGGGAAAAGGGTATGGTAAAGCTTGAGCATTTCGGTTTGAAAAATGAGGCAAACCAAAAAAACTCGGGCTGTAATAGCAAAATAAATTTGTTCTTGTTTTTTTAATTGCCAAATTTTAACGACAAAAAAATAACGACAATTCATGACGTTGAAAATTAAATATTTTGTTCAGTTTCGAAATAAGTCTTTTATTACTATAGCCTGGCCGAGCCTAGTAGGCGCTAGCTAGGGCTCTTAGCAAATAATAGGTACTCGATAAAAGGTGCTAAAAATCTAAATAATTGAGGATATAGGTTTTTTTTGCCCTGAAAATTTTGAGCAAAATTGTTTCTTCGATCACCCGGTGACGCTGTTTAAGGGAGTACCCCACGCCATTTAGTGATTTTCAAACGTNTTTTTTTTTAAGATTGAAATCAAAGTGAACTCATGCAACAAAAATCAGCGTCAACGGATTTCAACTTTGAAAGTTACAGACAATAGAAGGAAATTTATACTTATAAAAAATAGGAAATTTTGGAAATTTTTTTACATCGAAAATTTTTTTTTTTAATTTTTAGGATTGAAACCGATAACAAAAATGAGAATGCGATAAAAATCAGCTTTCTATCATGTCTGAGAGCCGAAATAAAACCCGCGTGGGGTACTCCCTTAAGGTGGCCAAACTGGTGTTTTAGACTTTTCAAAAAATATTAATGTGTATCTCCGCTTGATGAAAAACTTTTTACAGGGTTTATATATTCTTCTCAATATACCACCAAAGTAATGTTTTATACTCCAGGCAACTTTTGTAACTACAGAATTTTCGAGTTATTGCTTTTTAAGAAAACTTTGAGTTCGAATTTAACTTTTCAAATTCGACAAATTATGAGAAATTTTTGAAAAAAGTTACGAACATTATAAAAAAAATCCCTTATTTTGTTCAAATTGTTTTACAGTATTTGTTTCAAATCAACAAAAAACCTCTTTAAAATGGCTACTTCAACTTTTTGCTTGGGTGACCACATATTTTTTTATGCTATTTGAAAAATCATCTGACATTTTTTTGGGATTTTCGGTCGAAACTATGTGGAAATATTTGAAAATTTTCCTCATTTCTTGTTCAAAATTTTCAAAACTAATTTTTCTGAAATTTTTAGCTGAAAATATTTGGAATGACTATTTTCACTATATTTGAATATGTCTTCGTTTTGTTTCTTCGCTTTTTTAATACTCAGAATCATACTTTTTTAAACGAAACTATGGATCGGCATAAATACTTCAAAGCCCTTATTATTCGGAATTGAATAATTTTATCACACCCAAACTTGCCGAATTGATAAGCCGACCCATCCACCGTTTTAAATTTATTTTATTTAATCGCAGATGTGAATACTATGTTCCTTTCGAGATGACAAGTATTGTTGGTTTGGTCAAGAAAGTATTTCTACATTGTTATTCCGTGTTTTTATTTTATGCACTATAAATCATATTTTTCAACAATTTTTTTCTGAGAATTTCTATGTTTGAACCGGTTTGTGCATTCCCGTATAAATCTACAAAAAATTTAAAAATGAATCCCGCTACGCCACTTTATAAGTAGAGATCGTCCATGGTGAGCTATGTATTCTTAGTAGAGCTTTTTTAGCAAGTAAAATTAACGGAAATTTAATTCTAATTAGCCATTCAAAAAAAATTTGTTACGTTGTATATTTGGACACCATGGAAGCAAACGCGCGTTTTTGAGTGTTTTTTCAAAAGGAGATTTATAAAGTTAAAATAATGGATTTGAAGAAAATCAGATTATACAAAGTGAGCTCAAAAAAGTCAACTTTTGTTCGAAAATGTTTTCATCCGAAAAGTTTGAAGTACCAAAAAGTTTCTTATCAAGAGAAAAAAAATCGAAAAAGTGCGAATCTGTCAAAATGCACCGAGGCTCTTAATTATTTCGACTTAGTTTTCGATGTTTTTATTTTGCTGAGTCTAAATATACATATGTATATATATATACATGTATATATGTATACATACATATATACATATGTATATTCTCATTTTATTGCAGCGAACGTTTTCGAATTTTATTTCTAATTCATTATCAAGCTTTTTCTTTAAAATTTAAATACAGAAACTTCAAGTTCACAATAAATTTTTAGTTATCTAGAAATTTGCCTAAAACGGTATCGAAATTGATACAGTATGTAAGATACTGTATGTTTCTTTCTATGTTATACTTGACACTTATTCAATTAATTAAATTGGAGAGATAGAAAGGGCGATTCCTAATTTAAAATTTGTAATTGCCCATTTTTTGAGTTTCTCATTTCAAAATAGTTTGAAGTATTTTTGCGATTCAGTTTGATCATTTAAATTTGGCCTTGCCATTCGGATATGGTATGCGTCTTAGACGCAGCGTCTATATATATGTATATACTTACTACATGTTTTTTATAAGTTTATACGGTCTTTTCTCCTTATCGAAAAAGCAAACACATATGAAAATCGCCAAATTGAACGTTTTTGCATATTACTAAATAAAGACGGTCAAAATGATGAAAAAAGATAGTTCAGTTTTTTCTGTCTAAAAAATTTCTAAATTTTTGAGAAAATAGGAGGACACCACTTATGACCTCGGACACCCTACTCCTTACTTTACCAAATGAATCAACTTGATTATCTAAAGTCAAGTGGGCCATTTGGCAAAATCCCGAGTGGCAAGTTGTTTGGTGAGGTCTAAGTACTGAGGTCAGATGTGACCTTTCTGCCTACTTGCATTTAAATTTGCAAACTTGGAAAAATCAAAAACAGTTACTGGCGCACGTTTTCGCATATTTTTTGTGACTTGGTTATTATGCAATTCCCAAAACTCTATTTTTCAGAATACCATTTTTTCTTTTTTTTCACCAGCTGATTTTTTTCTGCAAAAAATGTTTAATTTTTTTTAACTATCAAACTTGTTTCAAAAAGTTGAAAATTGTAAACTTTTGTGTTGACTAGGTTTTGAATGTTTGTGTGGCACTGCCGAGGGCATTTTTGACGCGTAAAATTAAAGCATCATTTTCACCGCTACTGTGCCAATGAAATACGAAACATTTTTATGAACAAAGTGTATATATTCAGTATAAATTAACAAAATTAGTAATCATTAATTATATACGGACAAACTTTTTTATGAGTATAAGAGTCGTGTTGGTCAAAACGGCAGGAGAGGTAAGATAGGGATAATAGAGAATAATCAATTTGGAAAAATATAATATTGAATAATTTAGCTAACAAAATAATTTTTTTGTGTAATAAAAATTAACATGGAGAAAATAATTGAAATTAGTATAAAAAATAACATTGTTATTAATAATTATAACAGGATTTAATTAGAAAAAATTGGTCAAAACGGCAGAAGAGGTAAGGTAGGAATGATAGAGAAAAATCGATTAAGAAAATATCTTATATTGCATAATTAAATTTTTAGAGCTTATCATTTTTTTTTAAATATAAATTATATTATATAAAGAACATTGAATACTACTTTTGTAAATAAAAATATAATAATGCGTGAAATAATTTAAAATGCAGAAATAAGTAAAAAATTATAACATTTAAATTAAAGAAATTAAGGATTCACATTGATAATATTAGTTTACAGTTTATTTATTTGAAATAATTATTATGTGCTAAATTAATTGATAAATAATCTTATCTTCTTATTTTTTTATATTTAGAAAAATATTCAGATTTATTGAAATAATTACCAGCTATAAACATTATTTTACACAAAAAGCATCAGAATCTCACGAATAAAGCGATCTTATACGTCATTGCAGGAGATTTTGATGTGTTTTGGGTGAATTGAGGATACATTGTTTATTGAGGAAAAGTATTTGAAGGACAGCTGAAAAATTAATGATGAAATAAACACACTCACTAAATTGCGTCTAGCATAGTTGAATTTATAAGTATTTTAATAAAACTCAACTGACTAATCAAATTATGAAAAACATGTGAAGAAATAAATCACAGTTAACTATCATGCACCTGAATGGCACTGCGCAGCCATAATAACTTTGAACCTGCATTTTGACCCTTGAAATCAAACGCAACATCGTCAACCAAACTAATGCTTAATTTTCTTGCCAATCAGCATTTTTGCGTATTTTTTTTAAACTTAGTTCATGCTGCCGGTCTACCCGAGCTTATCCTAATTGAAACGAAAGTCTTAAAAATTGATCATTATCTATGTTTTGTCCTCGAAACATGCAAAAATTAATCTTCGATGTGAAAATTCAGACAAACGATCAAGCTTATTAAATCTATTAATTTCATGTTATTAATTTTAAGAAAATTCTGCACGAAATTAAGTAAAATAAATAAAAAATGCCGTGTTTTTCCGCATTGCCCTTTGTTTTAGCCAAATTTCATTCGAAATCTCCTAAACGCTCCTCAAATTTGTTGGGTATTGTCGGTTTATTAAAACTTACTCGCCATAGTTCCCGCTAGCGTTCAAGTAAAAAGCCGGTACCTGTGTCGGCGAAAATATATCCCTTTATCAAACTTTTGAGACAATCCCGGCCCTAATACTTAAAAACACACTACGTTCGCTAATCAGGGCCGGGATTGTTACAAAAGTGTGATAAAGGGATATACGGTATATATCATATACCGTTGATACCGAAAATATATACCGTTAGCTTCCTCGACAATTATGCATTTAAGTCTGATGGTCGAAAAATCGGTTTAAAGTTCATGTGGCTGCGCAGAGACATTTTGTTCACTAAGAGTTAAATATAAATTATATCGATTACGCGACTTCCTGGTCGTTATTTGCTAGATTTTCGGCCAATTTTTTTTAAATAATTCGGCTTTTGAAAACAACTTATCTGATTATATTCTTAGATAGCTCAAACTGAGCACAAATATATTGTTAACTCGTAGACTCGATTTATGGCGACGCGTCGCCATACACCATTTCATCGCAGTTTACGACGCATTTACGACGTTTTCTTATCCTCATTAAATGCCTTCAAATTCGTTTAAATTTTTTTNGTTTTTTCAATTGTATAGCAAATTGGCTGAATATTATTTTAAGCTATTGAAAAATGTCTGTTAATAATGAAACTTTGCTAATATGTCTCGATTTATAAGTATGGCGACAAGTCGCCATAAATCGAGTCTGGGTACAGATTCATGTCTAAAGTCTACGAGTTAATAGTAACATAAAAAAATTGGTCTATCGGACCAATTTATTTTATCTTTTTTTCTGAGATTTCTGAAATTTTTTATTGATTAATTTTTCTTAAAAAAATTTGGAAACAATGGTCGGATTTGGATCAATTTTTGTATTTTATTATTCACAAGATATTTGAGCACAGTCTGAGCTGTCTAAAAATGTAATCGGATGAGTTGTTTTCAAAAGCCGAATTATTTAAAAATTTTGGTCAAAAATCTAGCAAATAACGACCAGGAAGTCGCGTAATCGATATGGCATATATTATATGCGTAAATTACTACTGTTTTTTTTCAAAATACGCTTATTTCAAAACCACCTCATAGCCCACTAGTATAATTGACATTGTTTGCGATTTCCGGTATCAAAATTAATGAAACTAGTTGTTTATGTTTTTATTATGAGCTTTCGGCTTTCGTCAGAATGAATACAACGTTATTAGGGACAGTTTACAGTTTCAGTACTAAAACTTGTATTCAAGCTGACAAAGACAAAAAGTCTAAAGCTAATAAAAGCATGAATAATTGGTTTTATTTATTTCACTCATATACGGAACTCCATCTCAAAAACGCTTACTATCTCTATAGCGCGTGTTCGAATCCCACTAATGTTGTCTTAGTGATTATATTGAATATGATTATAGGCAAGGGTCTTGATAATGGAACCGCTAAATTTTATCGGTGTGTAATCACTCAAGAAATCACTGAGACAATCACCTAGACAACATCAGTGGGATTCGAACACGCGCTGTAGAGATAGTAAGCGTTTTTGAGATGGAGTTCCGTTCCGAAAAAGATATTAAAGGTTATTGACAAAAACTTATTATAAAAAAATATAGAAAAAACCCTTCACGGGGGAATTTTGCGAGAATTCGTACTTTTCCATGTTCAAGGACTTGAAAGTGTGCTCAATATTGCTCAAATTAAAGATTTTTTAAACGTAAAATTTGGGTTATTTAGGATAGGAAAAAAATTTATGTTTTAGCATTTTTTAATTAAATATTTTTTTCTAATAAAATCCAGTGCGCAACCCTGATTAAACTTGATAGTATCAACTTGATACGAAACTTAAAACAATTTTCTAAAATTAATTTTAGGCAAATACAACCTATGTAAGTTATACTCCCCCACGAGTATCTTCGGCAGCTGCGACCGTCATGAAAAGATCTCGTCGAAAAATATTTTTTGCAGCAATTGGCATTTTCTTAACTCTCACGCTACTTGGTGGCCAACAATACCTTGATAGTTACTTTGGCAATATCAGATATTCAACAACAAATACCCCAAAATCAAAGGTTCATGAAAATACGAAAAACTTTCACGAAACAACGCAAGAAACCGAAGGAGTGAAATATGCCAAATTTTTCAGCGATCGAAATGTGACTCCAGATGGGATTTTTCCACTGAAAGATAGACGAAATATAACTCCAATCCGCGCGAGAGAGTCAGATATCCCAGAGAGATTTTTTGCAAGAGAGAACAAAAATTTCTCCCCGCATGACTATGGGTACATCTTGAACCCTCACGAATTTTGCACAGATGTCGACGAGGTCTTTTTACTCGTCATGATCGCCTCCGCATCATGGGAATTCAAACGGCGGGAATTAATAAGAAAAACGTGGGCGACCCAAGTTGGAAACGGGGAAATTATAAAATATTTATTTTTCGTCGGAAATGATAACCGCCCAGCGAATCAGCAGCAGCTATCCAAGGAATTTGAAAATTTCGGAGATATTATTGAGGAAAACTTTGATGAAACATACAAAAATTTAACCCTTAAAACCATTGGCCAGCTAAGATGGGTCACGTATTTCTGCCCAAATGTCAAATACGGGTTACATATCGATGACGATGTCTTTGGGGCCATAACCGACATTTCAACCTATTTAAAACAGTCGCAAATTCCAAGTCATAAATTTATGGGTTGTTCAAAAGTTTTTCACCCGATTGTTCGGCGTGACGGCAAATGGACGATGACCAAAGAAGACTACCCTGGAGATCAATACCCCTTGGGATGCGTAGGTTGGTGCTTTGCGATGTCGGCAGATGTCATGAATGATCTGTACTGGATGTCGCTAGATACTCCTTTGATACATTTGGAAGACGTCACCACTACTGGAATTTTGCGAGAAAAGGTGCGACAAAAAACATTTGAAATATTATGAGGAAACCTTATTTGATATTTCATAAAAAGTTTTGAAATTTCTTAAAAGTTAACTCCGGTACTCTTAAGAGGGTAGTGGTGACCACTGTGGTGTGGAGAATGTAATAGTTGAAGCACCTAGTTTCGATTTTCTAGCCCCAAAACACATTATGAGAGAAATATATAATGTGATGACCAACCGACGCATTATTTTTTGTCTTTATAACGATATCTCAGCTTCACGTATTAATAATAATTAAATTGCAATAATTATTGCAAAACATCATACCGGTACTTTTCAGAAATATTTGTTCGAAGCCACTTGGGACAAAGTGGACCGAGTTTTAGGCAATTTTGTGAGTACGGCACCGGAATTCGATATTTCATAAAAAGTTATGAAATTTCTTAGAAGTTAACCCTGATGTTCAGACTGAGTGGTCATTTAGCGCGCCCGTTTTCACAGTAAAATACACATCAATTTTATGAAATTAACAATGCTTAACGGGTGGTGGTAGTGATTTTTGGGATTTCAGAGGCTTCGTACGGTTAAAACCGCGGTTAGAAAAATGCAGACTGGACATTTTTGAAACATCCATTAATGGAAAATCCTTTAATGGAAAATCCTAAAGGAAAATCTATCTTTGCTAAGATGCGCAATTATTGGTTTTCTGGAAACGGTATTATGAACTAGGGGTTATAAGTGACCACAAGGTGGCGCAATAGGGGAATTTATATCCTGATTGAAAACTGAAAGTGGTATTTCCCAATGATATAAATTCCCCTCTAGCGGCACTCTATGGTCATTATGATCCCTAGTTCATAATACCGTTTCCAGAAAACCGATAATTGCGCATCTTTTGGTACATATAAATCATTGAAATATCACTTACAGTACCAGAAGCTATACTTTACCGGTTAAACCACCCTGGAGAAAACTCCTCGCTGTCGAGTCAGCTTATTTTATTTGTGATACCGCTATTTTGACTCCCGTGAGTACCCGAGGACTAAAAGGTTACTGTTCGCACCTTTAAACCGTTTTTTTTAACTCAAAACTGAAAAAAATCCTGGGTATTAAAATGACCAGAAAAAAATTCTCTACAAGATAGCTTAAAAACATCGATACACATTTTTGAGTTTTCAAATTTCTTATTTCAAATCGTCTTTATAACTAAGTATGAATTTGATATTGTTTGGGTATTATATTATTTATGGGATAATTAAATCTAGAAAATAAAATGGGATCCTCACACTGGCAGGAACTAACAGCAAAACAAGCCATTTCCCAAAGTAAACATTTAGTGATTTTGAGTTGGCCCTATTCGATATATCTAGCTAATTTAGTTAAAATTAAATTTGTAGATCGGAACTTCTGTGATAAAAATGCCTGGAAACGAAGAATGGTGTCAACATAAGGGATGGCCGAAAGACCGACCAGTCGAAGAAAAACTGGAAGAAAGTTGGAAAAAATACAGAAAAGAAAATTCTTTATAATTCCAATTGTCCAATATTGTGCCATATTACACAAAATGTAGTATTATTCATATAATCATTTTTATTGTTCTGATACTGTATATCACTGTGACACCTTCAGCGTTAATTTTCATTTTCCTTAATGCCAATAAAAGTTACCATTCGCATATTTCATCCACTTTATTTATGTTAGCTTTCTCAAAAATCTCGCGATGTTCTTCAAGATGATATTGACATTATCCTGTTAACCCCCTTATTCATTTGAGTATTGATATCCCCCTGAAGCATGAGAGCCACTTTTATGGCTCGACTTTGAAGCTCTATCATCCAAAAAATATAAGTGCTTTCGTTTGAATTATTTTTCAGTCATTGTGAATCACAATTTGTGATAAAGAATAGACTTAACTTTATGGATTATTAAATTTAGATAATTAACACTTTGAGTTCTTAATTAAGGCTGTGGAATAACGGAGTTGACTCACAATGTTCTCTAGTAATACCTATAAGATTTTTGTATTAATATGCAAATTAAATAAAATAGAGTAAAACCTGGGTTTTCTTGATCTGATCTCGGAGATCAGATCTCCTATTCAAAATACCTTATCGGGTTCATCTATAAAACAATAATTCTCACCTCTGATATGGTGAAATTAATGGTAAAAAATATGTCTGCGCCTTATATGTCCGCTCTGCTTTCTCATTCGATAATTTTAAAACTTTATTGTCAAAAGATTTTGTACAAAGAAAAAGTGGTCCTAAGAATTCATGAGCATTCATGAGCAATTTTTCTGTTTTCAAACAAAAAGAAATAAAAAANAAGCTGATAAAGAAAAATTTTAGAGAAATCCTAAAAAAAAGTAGGATAAAATATATTTCGAACGGCTCATTGAAAAAAAACTTTATTTTTCAAAAATTAATTTCAAACTTTATGGGCGATTTGAACCTTCAACTACTTTTTTAATTATGGCTCTATGAGTAAGAGGGTTAAGAAACAGCAAGGCAGTAAAATGTGAAACCACGCTTACTTTTTTGTGAAGATGCCATTTCATACTATGAAATTCATAGGCGCGAGTCGGATAGTCGCACGGGTGTTGTGGACTAATGCACCGAATTCTTTTGAAAAGATAGTGCATATTCACATTTTACTGGATTGTTATTTCTTAGCAAGATATGTTACATATGTAGCCTATATGATATAGGGTTGTTGTCGCCAGTAGAACAGTTATAAAAAATATGACAGAATAGTACCTTTTTGTAGTTTGATTGATGTCCTGCATCTCCATTGGTGCTTCAGAAGGAAACTTTAAGAAAGAAAACCTCCTCACACCAGAAACTTCATTTCATCTCAAAATCTCGGAATTTAGAAAAAAAAAAGTTTTCAAAATACTTTTTTGCCAAAACAATAGTTCTGCTGAATGGCTATGCCGGCGCTTAAACCCTCCAAATGGCATGGGAAGCCTATTTTTTCAAAAAAACACCTGTAAATTAAAGACCAGAAATTGCAGGTTGCTTCTGAATAATTCAATTTTTAGGAAAAAATTTTCTGAAACTGCTGCATTTTCAATTTTTGTCCTGACGGCTCTGAGTAAATTTTTGTTTCTTTAAAAGTGATGTCAATAAATTGCGTAGGTTAGGTTTTTTATCGGAAACATCTGTAGATTGAAGACCAAAAATTGCAGGTTATTTCTTAAAAAGCCACTTTTTAACAAATGTAATTCTTAATCTTTCCCATCATTAATTTTTGTTCTGACGCCTCCCATTTCCTCAAAAAATGGATTGCGTAGGTTGCAGCACACTTTGTAAATGTCATTTTCTACAGGGTTAATAAAGTCAAAATGTGAATTACATACTATTAAAGTTTAAGTCTTTTCTTAATCTCGAGTACTAGAGAAGAATAAAGTTGCAAGCACTTTTACTTTTCCCGTAATAAGCGCTCAAAAAATAGCCTGTAAAAAGGCTATAT
>SCLH01001898.1:19665-32961 GCA_004367855.1 Oikopleura vanhoeffeni | reverse complement strand
GGAAAATTCAACGGTCGGAATTGTAATCAGATAAAAAGATAATTTATGCTCAAAGATAACTTCTTCATAGAACGAATTCATCTTATTTAGTATTATACAAATCGTATAATTTATTAAATATTTCTCTAAATTTGCCCTCAGCATTAACAGCTTCACGTGGTAGCCAGTAAGCGTCACGAGTTGACACATGATTTGGTATTTACTTTTCTTTTTTCGGGATAAAATGTGATGAGAAACTGAAATTAATCCTTTTTCGCAAAATGACCAATGATGCTTGATCTTTTGTGATCACGTGGTTAATCATTTTTGTTTCAAGTTCATTTAAAATCAACAATGAGCGAACAGAGGTGATCATGGAGGAGACTGAATCAAGCTGATTCCTGAACTGGCCAATCAACATCGAGCATTCTCCGATCGCGCCAATCAACGAAGGGGGATTTCGCTATTATCTTGTTTACTCCTGATTGAATATTTTTTAGTTTGTAAAAACCAATTACAGGCGAATTTTTGTCTTTGATTTTTTGAAAAGTAGGGAGAAAATTTGAGAGATGAATATTTGTAGAGGGAATCTCGCGAGTTTGAGAAAATATCTCGAGGTAAGTTTAAAATAACGTGAAAGGACAGTTAATGTTAATAAATCACAGTTAATCGTTGAGGTATTTCAGCTCTAATCTCGATTTTTCGAGTAGATTACTGAAAACGTGGCGCCAGGGAGTCCGAACATTTGTAGTTGACTTTAAGGAGGACTATTTGCTGGTTTGATAAGATCTTGTCGCCCATAACTATAAGTTATGGCCCATTAGTTATGGACTTAAAAATGCTCCGAATTGATTCGAGGTCGTTCCAAAATGTACTACAAATCAACTTATCAAAAAAATGCTATCGATATCTTCGATTTTTTAGGTACTGGTGATTGGCGGTTTTTGCATATCATAAAAAGAATATAAGGGGTGGTTCCGCCGAAGTTTTAGCACCAAAAAAATAATTTAAACATCCAAAAATTAGAAAAATATGAATTGCAATTAATTTCCAAACTGTTTATGATAAATTAAATTACGACTATCTGGCGCCTTGTTTTCCAAAAAATTTCAGCCAGATTTTTATTCTTATTTTTATAAAATAAATGTCAGAGTTCATCTTTCAGCACCCGGTAGACGAAAACTTAATAAATAATCTGAAACCAATCTTCACAAATGACCGAGAAGAACAACAATCCTGGTTTAATAGCCGAGCTCCGGAAACTGAAGAATATTTAAAGATTTGGGAATGTGATATTTGTGACAAAAAATTCACGCAACAAGGAAATTTGGCAAGACACAAAAAACAAATTCATTTGGGAATAGGAAGTCATTCTTGTGATATTTGTAATAAAACGTTTCGAGAAGTTCAGGAACGGATAATCACCTTTTCTTTATTTTCAAAAATTTCGTTTTTCAACCAAAGTGCCTTTCTGTAGTAAATATGGCGTCCACATCGTTCACATTTCGGCTTTTGGAAACGACATATCCATTATTATCCCCGGGTAACACTAAAAACTTATTCCCTATTCTTTTAACAGGCAAATAAGTTTTTAGTGTTACCCGGGGATAATAATGGATATATCGAAGATCCTGCCTAGTGTAATTTTTATGTCAATAACAACATAAAACATAGACGATTGACATAAAAATTACACTAGGCAGGTTCTTCGATATATCCGACTGAGTTTAAAGATCGCTCACAATGACCACACATATTTAGAAAAAAATATAACAAAGAAAATGGACCGAATCCGACCATTTGTTTTCGATAAAAAATATGAGATTTATTATAAATTTGAAAAAAAAATGGTCTGATTTGGTCTTTTTTATTTTTCTCTTTAAGGATGTGGGGCACGATAGATTGGGGGTGTCTCAGTTTTTTACAAATCATATCTTCCAAGTTGTATATGGTTTCTGAGAAGCCCGGGGTGAAGAAATTGCCATTACTATATTCCAGGTAGCCACGATACGCGCTGTGTCAACCTATGCGCTCAAAAAATGGTTGTATAGTTAAGTGTGCGGCCCATAAATAGCACCATAAAAGCTTACTCCTCCATTCCATCACATCACCTTGTTTATTGATATTTGGCAATTTTAGAGAATGAAGATATGGAAATACCTCATCACCAAACGGTAAGCCATTGTTTTTACAAAAATTGTTGCCTCTAGTGGTCAAAAACACAGCAGTATTGGGAGCCCTGCACAGCAAAAGCCCTAACTCCTCCTTGAAAAATATGTAGTTTTTTTAATTTGTGCTTCAAATGCACCGCCAAGCTGAATTAAGGGTTTAGCTTAAGCGTTCCGCCCTTTTTAAAGCCAATTTCCTCTTCCAGTCTCGGAACCGACATTGTGAATTCTAAAGTTTTTTGATTGAATTCCTCGCACTTTTTTGGACATTAAAAAACAAAAAAATTGGAAATTTAACGTTTTTGGGCAGTAATTTCGAGTTAGTTTTTCCTACAGTTCACTAATCTTTGAACGGGGACAATAATTCTAGTTCGAAATTGGTGACCTTTCACGTAGTCAAATTTCTCCTCAAAAATCTCAAAACCTTAACCTTTTTTTTTGAAAAAAAGTAAAATTAGAAAAAATCCTGGGCTTTAAAAAACTCCAGTGGAAAATTTCTCGGTACACATTAGGGCCAAAATCAAAAAGGAGTTTTCTGAGAAATAGTCGCTGCCTCAAATTATCGTGCCCCACATCCTTAAAAAGCGAAATGTAAACGGTGTGGACAGAACTTTCGAAATCAGTATAAACAGTTTGAGTTTAATCGAATCTATGTCATTAATAAAAAATAATTAATATTACTGAATTAATAAATAAACGCCAATAATACATTTGTTGTAAATTTGCTTGAACTCAAAATGTGTATATTTTGAACCATTTTCTAGATACCAAATTGAATTCGATTATCAGGATCCAAAAAAATCAAGTTTTGTTTCAAAATGAACCAATTTTACTCCCAGCACTCCGAAAGCCCAGAGAAAAGCGTAAAATGGCGAAGTTTAAACAAAAAAGTTGAAATTTATAAATACTTTAAACAAATTCCCGATTTGCGCAAGAAAAATGTTCGTCTTTATTTTGAAGACAAATTAGAAAAAGTATATCAAAGGCAAAAATTAGAAAAATTAAAGCGAATTCAGGTATGTAGTCTACTACCATACATGTAGACGAATTTTTTTTTAATTATCCGATTTTAGAGTTTAAAAGTCCACAAGAAATGCGTTCATGAACAAATTAGAGAATATCAATGTACTTTTTGCTTCAAATTATGCTCCACAAAATCCTCGCTGAAAACACACGTGATTAATAATCATTCGGTTTTACCGGTTGTCAAAAAAGACACAAAAATTAGATGTCCGATTTGCTCGCTGATTTTCTGCCATAGGTAATTTTAAGTTTTTATTTATACAGAGGGACTCCCCCTGGGGAAGTCCAATATCGCCCAAATATTTTTGCCAAGAAATTTTGCTGTCAAAAATTGAAAATGTGTAGGCCTTCGAATGACGTCATAATTTGAAAATTTTATAAGAAGTTTAACATTTCTTTCAAATAAAGTAAATCGCCAAAATGCGTATAATTAAGTACTCCATCTATTGCAAATAAATTACAAATTTTTAAAGTAGATTTCGGATAATCAATCCTGAAAAATGACGTCATTCATGACGCACCGTAATAAATTTGTGTAACAAAACCTTAAGGGGGTCGGTGCATTTTGACAGATACGGATATCCGCGGATATGGGCTCTTGATGAAAAACTCTTTACTGGGTTTATACCGCCTGAGTTTCAAGTGGTGAAGACATTTGTGCTGGAATGAAAACCATTCTCTTTTTGTTATCAAACAAAATTAATCAATCTATAAGTGATGACGCACAAATTCGCGTAGGTTAAATATAAGGTTTAAAATAACGTTTAAATAACAAAAAATATTGGCCTTAGATTAAAATTTCGATATTCATAAAATTTTAAATTGAATTTCATGACAAAATAGCTATGAAATATTCATGCTGGAATTTCAAAACTCTAGAAATGGAGTATGTGTTTTTTTTACTTGCGAAATGAAAATTGTCATTTAGGTGATTACTGTCAATTAAAAATGGTAACTAGGTGGATTATATTTTACAACCCTTGACATCGGCTATAGGATGGCTTTCAAAATAAAATTCACCAAGTTACCATTTTCAATTGGCCGTAATCACCTAAATGACAATTTCCAGTTCGCAAGTAAAAAAACACATACTGTATATATACCCAATATTCTTCTCAATATACCATCAAAATGATGTTTCATAATCCAGGCAACTTTTGTAACTACAGAATTTTCGAATTATTGCTTTTAAAGAAAATTTTGAGTTCGAATTAAACTTTCCGAATTCGACAAATTATGAGAAATTTTTGAAAAAAATTCCGAACATTATCAAAAAAATTTATTTTGTGTTCAAATATTTTTTGCATTATTTGTTTCAAATCAACGAAAAAAAACTCTCCAATATGGCTACTTTATATTTTTTATATGCTATTTGAAAAATCATATGACACTTTTTTGAGATTTTTGGTCGAAACTTTTTGGAAATATTTTGAAAATTTTCCTCATTTCTGGTTCAAAATTTTTCAAACTAATTTTTCTGGAATCATCAGCTGAAAATATTGAGAATACCTACTTTATCTTTCATCAAATATGTCCTCGTTTTGTTTCTTCGCTCTTGTTTATACTCTGAATCATACTTTTTTGAATGAAAATATGATTCGCGCGAAATCTAGTTAAGGGCCCTTTTTAATCAAGAATTAAAGAAAATTTATTTCACCGAGACTTGCCCAATTGGTAAGTAGACCCATCCACTACGTAAAATTTAATAAATTAAACTCATGAAAATAAATATTTTATTTCGAATTTCGTTTTTTTTGGGAAATTTTAATTTTCGATTTTGACGTAGAAATCATATAAAATTATATAAATTTTCGATGGTGGTCGAGAGCATTTTTTGAAGCTTTTGATTACGAAAAAAGAAATTTTAATGTAATTTAGACACCTTTGATAGCAAACGCGCGTTTTTTTGAGTCAGATTAAACAAAGTGAGCTCAAAAGTGGCAACTTACGTTTGCAAAACTTTTTATTTGAAAATTATGAAGTGGCAAAAAGTTTCCCATCAAGACAAAAAAAATTGTAAAAGTGCAAATCTGTCAAAATGCACCGACCCCCCTAAACGCTCACGGAATTCGGCCATATCGGCACTGGAGGTATTTCATGTAAAAATCATGAAATTTCGTAGGTTTTTTCGGCGATATGGGGCTTTCCCCTGTAATTTCTTACTTTTGAAAAATTGGAAAGATTTCGAGACTTCCTTTAAATAATTCAGTGGGAATTTAAAGCGACATATCAGAACAGTTCATGAAGACAAATCAGATTTTGGATGTTCAATTTGTGGGAAATGTTTCAAGTCATTGCAAAGTATGAAGGTTTGGGTTAATCATCGTTGTTTTACGCGAAATTTAAATATGTTCACTGATTTAAATTAAGGCGCTAGAGAGTCGATCAAAATTTCATAATCCGATCAAAAATATGGTCATTTCATATCTGTAAAATAAGTCACAAAAGACTAAACTTGAAAGTTGTATTTTTAACAAAAAATTTTTTCGATGGACTCTTTACTAGAGAGTCCCTAGCGCCATTATTCAAATGTTTGACGCGAATCCTTCAAAGCACCAGCAATGTTTAAGTAAGTTATGAATTGAGGGTGTGGGTGACGATAATTGAGAGTTAATATAATACTTTTTTGTAGAGAATTTCTCGTTGTTTGATTTAGTTTCTAAGATTTTTCTTATTTTTGGATTTTTTCTGAAATAAAATCGGTTTCAGATAAAAAAATATTTTATGATCAAAATCATAATCCATAATTTTGTGAATTTAAGATTCGACATAAAAGGTACCAATTTCGATCTAAAATTTTTATATAACGTTTAACTTGTAAAAATGAAGACACTCAAGTGGAAATGCTGCCCAAAAACGATTAACTTCAACCTTTGAATTTTTTTTTTCAGAAAAGTTCAGAATTTCAACAAAAACTAGAAATGTACATGTCTTTTCTGAGACTTTGGAGAGATAAATCGGAAAAAGGGTTCCGTTGGTACCATAACGTTTGGTAAGGCTTTGCGGTAATTGACTGCACAAATGAAATTCTATATAGTTAAGGGGTGCAGCGATTGTGCACGATTGGTACATTTTCGGAGTGATTAGAAAGAAAAAAAAATGTAAAAAATTTTATTTTTATTTTTATCTTCAATAAAAGTGTTCATTTGCAAACGTTATATTTTAATTCTTCAACAACTTAATATCTGTAATAACAAAACCACTTTCAATTATAACTCATCCGACTTGACCCGAGTGAGATAAGTTTTTGAAAGGCGATATTTATAAACTTCAGGCATTTTCGGTGTTATGCGCAATAGGAGAAATCATTACCATATAAAAAATTCCTTTATATGAAGTTTTTTTCATGAAAAAAAGAGAAAAACAGGCTTTTAGGAAAAAATAATTGCCTTCAAATGCGTTAAATGCTACCCTCCTGATCTGATAAAAGTAGCCTTATTCACGGGAAAATTCCTACCCTCCTAGTAAGTTTCAAAATTTACTCCAAATTTTTGAAAAAACTAAAGCTCTAACACAGAACTTGTAGGTGGTGTTGTCAAATGTCGCCCCAGAAACAGAAAAAAATGAAGTTTTTAAGGCACGTGAAACATCTCGCAAAAAAAATTGCTTCGATTTTTTCGAAAAAGGCCCAAAAGAAGCGGGGAAACACTGAGAGACAGTTGGCTTACGTCAACCGAATTTCGAAGTTAGTGTCAAATTGAACACAAACGTATTTTGAACATAATTTGGAGAAAACATACTTGAAAAAATCGAAAGAAAAACCGCAAAAATTCGTAAATTTTTGTTCTATTGGTTCTCTTTGATGCTTTAAATACACAAACGATATTTGGCATTTTTAGACAAAACCTGCAGAGAAATGTAGGAACGACCATACCCATAAATAGGATAAAAACATTTTAATGAGCCTATATATCATTTATCTGGTTCACTAACGATAATAAGCACAAAAAAATATAGAGACATATGATTTATTTTCGTAAGTTAAATTGACGCCAGTCTGCCAACGATTCGCGCTACCCCCTTAAGGAAGGAGTGTAGGCTTGTTGCGCATTCATAGTTGGAGTTAATTGCAAATACAAGCAAAAATATTGAGAAATGAATAAGGGCGAGCTTTTATACTGTTGAGGCGCCTACTGAAACTATTCTGAGCGTAGGAAAGTATCAGATGCCTTTAATAGTACGGCAACTTCTTAGGAAGTTGTATCACGTATTTGAAAAAATATTTAATATATTCATGAACCCAGGTTCTCAGAAATAACTCACTTTGAAAATGTGTAAAAAAGAGCCCAATATCGTCACCCCACATGCATTAAGAGACATAACAAAAAATCTTTGACCTAGTGACAAATAAAGCTTAACCACTCCGAGCATCATAGCCTTTGAAAGCTAAAGCCACTTAAATCACCAAAAAATATCGCAGAAAAACTTCTCCTTAATAATTTAAAAAGTCAACAATTGAATCTAAAAATAGAACAAAATCACTCCAAAATTTGAGCGAGGCGAAAAAATTTTGGAAAGTATAGTGTGTAAATCAGTTTGACGGCCAATTATTTTCAGTCGCGAATATTAAACTATAATTGACTTTGTTATGATTTTTAACCAATCACAGAGCCAGATAAATAAAGACTCCCTTATCAGGGTCAGGCGAGTGCAACGCGTCACCCCTGTCTATTTTTTTCTCTGATATCCTTAAAAAAGTAAAAAAAATAAATGAAATTAAGGTTGGCTGGTGGTTCAATACACGTTTAGTCTTCAGAGCTATTGAGTTCTATTTGACTGTTCTTCATGATATTAGCATTCAACTAGTTGAATAAAATTCAACAAGTTTGTTTCTTATTTGTATCGAATAACTGTGATCGTTGTGTAGGAACCAAACACGTCACAGGCAAATAAAAGCGGAAACTAAGCTCAAAATTCAAATTTGCCACAAAACTTTTTTATCAAATTTGATAATCTGAAAATAAATTTATGACTTACAAAAAATACAATTATTGCTAAGACCAAAAAAGAGGTATTGCGCGAAAATTTGTCAGGATGTAGCGAGAAATGAACAAATAGTTCCGGAAACAAATTTTCTACTTTATCACAAAAACCACAAAAAGCAAGAGTTTCCGTACAGAAAACCTAAACAGATATGACTTATTGTTATAAGGAAAATAAGAACACGATATTGCCACAGATAACAATAAATAACGATTTAGCAAGAAAAGCACTAAATAAAATACTGACAACAGCAAAAATTTAGAAACTTTTCAAATATTTTTCAGATTTTTTAAAATTTGAAAAGATTGCAGTTCAAAATTTTTGAACAGTTTCTATGTATTTTTATTTTTTATAAACATACAATTTTCAACGTATGATTATTTTATATCCAGAAAATTTATTTGATAATCAAATTATGACTTCCAATCTTAATTTTGTTTCCGATTTTCTATTTCATCGATCGACATATTTTGTCCCACGGGAATCTAAAGAGCTAATCACATCGCACGCTTGGAAATGGATCCCAATTTAAGAAAAATCTTCAAATATCGCAAATGATATTATTAAATTTTGACAATTAAGTAAATCAATTTTTATTTCAATTGAAAATATGTAGAACTATATCAGAAAAATATTCGTGAGAAATCAAGAAAAAGGACGCAAACTTATATATTTCCTAAATTTTTCGTATATTAGGTTGAATTTATGACGATTGATTGAAACAGTCGATTTTCGCTTTTAAAGTTTTTTACTTCCGAAGAAAACTTTTGGATCCAAATTTCGAATTAAATTTCAAATCAGCCAGTTTTCAGGAAAGTGTTTTTGAGGTACAATTCCAAGAAAAATTAGCCTTCTGGACATAGCGAGCAAAATATATATTTGGGAGTGAAATTCAAAAATCTTATTTGATATAAAGTATAGATAAAATGGATATGTTTTGAAAAAATATATAATTTGGGAAATCATGCCAGAGTGACTCTATCCTATTGTCCTTAATATTGTTATATGATCAAATATTTCATCAAATCGAGAAAACTAACAATTTTTTCCTAAAAAACGTGATTTTCATGAATATTGAACTTATTTAAAAATATTTTTGATTGCCAACAGTCAATCAGACAAAAGTAATGAGTAAAACAAGCACTGCACAGTTATTCAGATAAACATACATTTCCTGAGCCTACCATGAGGAAGTATCACGTGCTTTAATTAACCTTGATTTTCAAACGTTTTTTTTAGAATAAAACATAAAATTTCTAGAAATGAATTTTTTTTTTGAAAATTAACTCTTCAACTTTAATAAAAAAGGAAAAATGAAGTTTATCTTTATAAGAGTTTTCTGTAAACAACGCTCAAAGTATAGCCCGCCTGAAAGGCTATTATGCCTCGGCGGATTTTTTTTATATGCTTCGGAGGGTTAAATGAAATTTAAATATTTGAAATTTCTTAGTCCAACAATAATTTGAAAAATTTTCACTCATAATAAAATCTTAGAAGCCTACAATTTACTTTTAGTACAGGAAGCCCAAATGCTTCGAAAGTTTTTGCACATTATTTTCGGACCAGTTTGAACTCCTTTGAAATAGAGAACTCTTATTCGTAAATTTACAGACTAATTTTACTAGCTGAGACTCTCAAAGTTTCTATTTTACGAGAAAAATTCAATAATATGTATTTTTGACCCAATAAATAGATTCATATTCACTGTGTGCACCAAGGTCGACGAGATTTCTCATGTGCAGCGTGTTCAAAAGCCTTCAGCACAAAATCTGGACTACGATCACATGTTAAAAAATCCCACCTACTCACTTTTCAAGAAACAATGAACGATTCCGAGAAAATGAGTCCGGGATTCTTTAATTTTCAGACAGACTACGAATCAGGCCAAAATGAATCGGTACGAGAATCTAATGATAGTGACCAGTCGAACGAAGACGAAAATTACGATTTCTTTGAGCAATCGCAGATTATAAGAAATATTCCAGAAAGAACCAATTTGAATCTTGTGGAATCGCCTGTGAAAATGGAAATTTTTGAAGAGCATGATGAAATAGTTATCAAGCACGAACCAATAGATAGTCACGAAGAAATAATCGGTAAGAAAAAATAACATAGAGAAAATAATCCGTCGGAGCCCAATTTGAAATATCCTGTTCCAACCAGGGGTCGGCACAAGATTTGAAAATTTCTGTCCTATCCTAAGACAGACAAATTTCAAAAATTTCTGTCCAGTCAGGTATTTTCTGACCTAGTCAGGTATCTGGAAGTATACATTTTTGGTCGACAAAAGGACAGGTATTGCCGACCCCTGCAGGGCTCTGGTTCCAATCCCCTTGAATCAAAAACGATTTTGTATTGTACAATACGTTACGTATTGTACAACTACGTACAATACGAAATCGTTTTTGACTGAAGGGGGTTAGAACAGGATTAAAAACAAAGTTAGCCAGTTAAAACAAAATTCCCGAGAAAATCGACCAAGAAATTTTTCTTTTTAAATTCCAATTTACGAATCAGTTATTCTACGATTTAAGGGTATGGTGGTTCCTACACTCTGCATATTAGTCATAAAATGCACCAAATCAATCTGTTGTGTTTAAAAGCAACAAAACAACCCAAATAAGAACATAAAAAATTTCGAAATATCGGATTTTTTCCAAGTATTCTTCCAAAATAATTTTTGAAAATAACGTTTGTGTCAATTTGATCAGTAAACTTCAAAATATCCGGACGTAAGCCAACTTTCTACATGTGTTCCCAGCTTTCGTTGAGCCTACTTCCAAAAAATCGAAGCACACTTTTTTTCGGAAATTTTTTTCGTGACCTTTGAAAAATTCATATTTATGTTTGGGGCCGAAATTTTGACAAAAACCCACCTACGAAGTTTCGTTTTTTAGAGCTAGCTTTTTGCAAAAATTGAGTAGAATTGAAATTAACCTAGGAGGAATAGATTCGTCCCGATAAAAAGTCCAAAAACCGGTATTTTTGGACCGGTTTTTTACGTATTCTAGATAAATATAGCACTTATCGACAAAACCTACAAAGTTTTGTATACTAATTATACAGGTTATGTTAAAATTTGGTTATATTCAAAATAAAACCTGGAGAGAATAGATTTTCCGTTTTGGCTAGGTGGCTCTGGTGCCGCTTATGTGGGAAGGAATGTGGCAACAAAAAAGTTTTGGCATATTTTTTTCCGCAAGTTGAAAGCTAGTTCACAAACTGCCTAATCACAATATATGCGCGCTGTTTGGCTAATATTTATCGAGAAAAGTCAAATTAGGAACCACCATACCTTATGCATCAGCTTTTTTATTTTCTGTTACTTGTAAGTTTTTCTAGTTTAAATTTTTACCTGTACATTATAATTTTTATTTTGTTTTAACTAAAAATTTTAGATTTAAATAAATTGTTTAAAATTCAAGTTTTCCCCGGTCCGAATCGGACCCATCGGTTGCTAATAGCAAAATTGAGCCCTTCCGACGCCATTTCCCGGCAAACTAGCAAAGTGATTCCAAAACATTTATATACTAACAGAACCAACCTTGCGGTAATTTTTGAATTTAACAATAATCTGATACAATCCCACCACGCCGACACACCTACGCTTTTAAAAGCTTTCCTAAAAAAACACTCAAGAACGTATCTTGTCCTTTTCAATTCCACCATTTTTCATTATTTTTTTGTGTCAGGCTCCAGATAAGCCTCACGCATAATGCAAAAGCGCCCTTTCCTCGAATTTTGCTTTGGCGGCCAAAAAACGAAACAAAAATATTGATTTATGTATGATTTAAAGTGAAAGTGCGCTTATATGTTTTCTTTTGTACGCTACCGAGTTAAAAATGCCATCAAAATCCTAAAAAGTGTTTAAATTAAACGGAAAAATCATTTTGTCAATTTTTTGGTTTCTAAATTTTTTTTAAAATAAAAATGAAAATGACATGGCCCCAAGAGACGCCGAATCAAAATTCAGAAAAAACCGTCTAATGCATTGTCAAAACAAGTCTTGTGCTTTCAGATGCAGTATGAGCCAAGAACTGTATCTCCTTAACGGTGGAGGAGATACCTTTTGATGAGCCTCCCCAAACTGACCATTTTCAAAATTTTTTACTTTTTTTCTCGCTTTTTGTCCACCAAAAGCAAAATTTCGAGAAAGAGGGCGCTAATGCATTATGATTTAGGCTTCTGCGAGCCTGACACAAAAATGCTGAAACTGAAGTGTGAAGAAACGTAATTGAGTGTTTTTTAGGAGCTTTCAAAAGCGTAGGTGGATTGTATAGAACTCTGTTAAATTCAAAACTTACCGCGAAGGTGGTAGTTATGTACAAAGTTGAATATCAACGTGCTAGTTTGGCGGGAAATGGCGTCGGAAGAAGCTCAAATTTGCGACACCCACTCCCTTAAAGGACGAGACTGTCAACCACTTCACAGAATTTCATTTTCAACTCGTATTCTTTAAATTAATTTTCAGTAACCGAAAATGTTCCTATTACGCCAATTAAACTCAAAATTTTCCCACCAGTTACTATTCCCGCTGGTAAACGGTGCAGAAAACCCATACCTAATTTGGAGCTTATTTCCGCCACCTCCCTAGCTGATGAATACTGTCCAGAAGGGAAAAAATTGAAAAGTCTTTCTCCAAATAACTTTGTCCAAAAACCTGCGTCTTGGTCACCTCAGGAGGCAAATAAAAATGTTCTCACGATTAAAGTCAAAAACACCGGAGATTTGAATAAGAATGAACAATTAGGGCACAAATGTTCGCTGTGTTTAAAACTTTTTATTTATGAAACCAGTCTCAGGAACGGGCTTGAAATTATTGTATGAAACTATAGTCTATAGACACAATTGGGGTGTATATTAGAAAATATATTATTGGGGGGGCACAGAAAACCGAGAATAAGAAAAAAATAGAAGAGTCGTTCGTATTAAGGGGGTACTCAACGGTTTTTTAATTCAGGTTTGGGACATAATAACTGCACCAAATAGCCTCAGGAAAACCACAAAATTCATTTCTGCTCTTATCATAAAAAAAAATTCGAGATTTTTCTAAAAATTTTCGAGTTTTTTCAGATTTTTTTAAGTATTATTATGGGAAAAAATACATAAACGTCAATTTCGATAAAAAATTCTAAAAATAAGT
>SCLH01001897.1:82421-94924 GCA_004367855.1 Oikopleura vanhoeffeni | reverse complement strand
GCTGATACACATTTATTGTGGTTCAGCTAACGATAATAAGCACAAAAAAATAAACCAACTAATTATTTTCGTAAGTTAAATTGACGCCAGTCTCCCACATCGCTGCTACCCCCTTAAGCAGGCGACTATATTCTAGCAAATTTCTTCACTTTACTCATCAGTTCTGGAGATAAATTCAGCAAAAATATAACAAAAAAGTTGTTAATTTAATACGAACGGTCGACGGAGAAATCTCCCACAACTACGAGTATTAAATGGATTACAGACCCTCAGAAGACAGATCCTGAATATTTGAATAATACAAACAACGCGGGATACCAGCACCCAATCAAAAACCCTGGATTGCAGAATAGGCCAATTTTATTGGTCATATAATATAACTCATATTTGCAAGGGATCAACCAATCAAATGCTCAGATCCCGCATTTTTAAAATATTCAGGATCTGCCCTCTAAGGGTCGGTAATCCATATAACCAAAAATTTCAATCAATAAGAAACAAATTAAGGCTAAGAATCCAAATTTTGAAACCTAATTTAGGATTACTAGATAGCTCAGACATTTATTAACAAAACTTTTTCGGCACTGATAGAATTATAAGAGTGTAATTTCATATTCACAATGTTTTTACTTTGGTCCCTGGTCCAAGACGTGAATACGCTTCAAGATCAGTAATGACCTTTCTTGAATTAAGGATAACAATAATTATATTTCAAGGTGATTTTTGCCTGGGGAAATTGTTTTGAGTAGTCACATTTGTACGCAAATCGTACAGTCCCTAACCCCTCAACCCACTCACACAAGAAGTATTGACAACCCCCTCAGGCACAAACCTCTTTGTGGTGCGACTTTGAACGCGCGTCACGAAGAAACTAGTAAAGCTACATTTCATATTTTCATATTAATATTATTGAGAGTCTCATTATGAGAAGACGGAACAACTTAAATTATGAATACTTTTCTAATTTTCCAAATTAATATTCTTGAGTTCTTTAAATTGCTTCAGAATACGTCGTTTTACCTTAACTTTTTGCGACAATCAGTAGTACTGATTCAGTACATATTGTAATGTGTTTTGATCAAATTTACTAAATTTCAACTATTTAAAATATAAGTCCTCTTTTTTGGTATATTCGTAGAGATTTTTAATTTATTTTGTTGAATATGGCCAACTCTATATATAAGATGTGATTGATAACATTTTATGAACAACTATTTTAGGTTTTTGGTCATTTGGATTTTTAAGGGGGTAGCGGTCGCAAAATGGTACTTTTGTACTCCACTTTACCAGAATACTAAACTGCTTCGAAACTTTTGAGAATAGCCATTTGATAGATCTATCCTCAATTTACAAAAAAAAATTAATCAAAATAATTTTTGGCCGACCCTGGTGACCACCATGCAGCAAATTCTAGAACACTTAATTAAAATTTCAAAATCTATCTCCTCCTAAAGCTCACATACGATTTCACTCAAACTTGACATGAACCACGGAAACTCTTATGGCTGTAATTTGATAAAGCGGATTTTTGAATTTCCGACTAGTTTTTTCTAGAACTGCGAAAAACCGCCTAATTTCAAGGTTTTTGGTATTTAAATAATATCTCCTCCTAGGTTACATTTCAGAATGCAGTATAAATTTGAGAAAAGATGAAATAATATGTTTTTCCTTATTTTGATGAAGCCGAATTTTGAAATGTTTTGTTGAATTCTAGAAAATCGCATTTCAGTAAACCGGAAGTGAAAACTCGAAAATAAAAGTCGTCGGATTAAGTCAAAAGTACCATTAAATTAAAGCTTGGGTGATGCCGACAAGAAAATCTGCTCACAGCTTTTCAATATTTTGAGGTTTTCTGTTCGAAAATTGGGTTTCAATGTTTTCCAAAAAAAATACTCAAAAAAATTCTCAAAAAATGAAAATTTCGAACTTTTTTTTGGATTTTTCAATAAGTTTATGCTTTCTGAGTGTTCCCAAGCAATGTCGTGCTATTTTTACACCCCAAAGTACCCTGAAAAGAGTACGACCGCTACCCCCTTTAGGAGTAATGCGATCTGATTTCACATTGTTATACTCGTCGGTGAAATTACTAAACTAACCAGTTCTCATGAGCAAAAAACCGAAAAACTGCTAAGTTTGTACGATCTAGTCTCTTAATCCTTGGCAAAAAAAGTACACATCCAATTATTTTTGACCCATTACAACCGAAATAGGTAGCAGTATACGTAACAAAGGTGACAGTTTTCAAAATTTCAAAATCTATCGTCCTCACCAGACCGGTATAGTCCAATTGAGCTCAAATTTTCACAGATCACGTAAACGTAGTAATAATAATTTTAATGGAGAGCATTTTTTCGATCCGCGGCGACTGTAAACATTCCAGAACGCCAAAAATAGCGCCGCCGATTTTAAAAATTGCGCAGACCTTCAAAAAGTCTATCTCCTTCGAGTGATACTGTTTTGCAAAATGGAGCTCAAATTTTTAATTCAGTAGTTCTCATGGAAATTTATAAAGAGATAAATGGAGAAGCGTTTTTTGAAATTTCGAGCATTACGAACTCGAAAATATGATTTTCTTGTGTTCCATTTTCCTAAAATTTCGAAAAAAAAAGTGCTTGATTTATTCGAAGTAGGCTCAAAAAAGCCCAGTGAACAGATGAATGAGACAATGTTGTTACGTCAACGTCGACTTATTTGAAGTTTAGTGGTCAATTTTGAGCAAACGTTATTTTTTAACTTACTCTTTCAAAGAATACTTAGAAAAAATCGAAAAAAATGGCAGGAAATGTACGAAAAAATTTCTTTGATATTTGGTTCTTAGTACACTTAATTATAACCCGTAATCAATTTGGAGCATTTATTAATGCCTCTAAGCGCTTTATTTTAAGATCAGAAGTCGCATTACCCCTTAAGGCGCCTCGGCTGGATTTTGACATGTGATTTGCACTTTATTCAATTGTGTTGCGCGTTTGCTATCAAAGGTGTCTAAATAACAGTAAACTTTTTTTTTATTAATTTGGAGCCCTAAAAAACGGTCTTGTCAACCATTGAAAATTTATTTAGTTTGTTATCAAAATCGAAAATTTAAATTTTTGAAAAAAGACGAAAAAAAACGAAAATTTAGCACATCGAAAGAAATATTTTTTTTCGTGAGTTAAATGAAATAAATTTAAAATTGTGGACAGGTTGGCTTACCAATTTGGCAAGTCTCGGTGAAATAAATTTTTTTTAATTCTGGATAAAAGAGGGCTTCGATGGATTTTTGCAAAACCGTTAATCCTTACAAAAATTATGATTCTAAGTATAAACAAGAGCGAATGAACAAAACGAGGACATTTTTGAATTGAGTTAAAGAAGTCATTCTTCCTAATTTCAGCTAATGATTTCATAAAAATAAGTTTAAAAAATTTTGAACAATAAATGGGAAAAATTTTCAAAATATTAATTATTATTTTTGATCAAAAATCACTCAACCATGTCATATGATTTTTCAAAGGGCATATAAAAAATATGAGGTCATCTAGTCGAAAAGTTAAAGTGGCCATTTTGTAGAGTTTTTTTCATTGATTTGAAATAAACATTAAAAGAAAATTTTGAACAAAAAATAAGGCATTTTTTCATAATGTTCGGAACTTTTATCAAAAATTTCTCATAATTTGTCGAATTCGAAAACTTTAATTCGAACTCAAAATTTTGTTAAAAAGCCATAATGCAAAAATTCGCTAGTTAAAAAAGTTGCTTGGATTATGAAACATCACTTTGGTGGTATATTGAGAAGCATATATCAACCCAGTAAAAAGTTTTAGATCAAGAGCCCATATCCGTATATGTTAAAAGGCACCGAGGCCCTTAATTTAAGTTGAGATGGCCTTGTGCGTTGAAGCGTGAAAGTTAAAAAAACTGACAAAAAAGTATGCAATTTGAAAAAGGTCAAAAAAGTTATCCCCACTAGGAAAATAGCTAATTTTTTGAAAGACCAATTCAATTTTTTGAATATTTGTTCAATTATTTACAAAATACTTTTGTTTTTCAAAATTCAAGTTTCCGAAAAGAATTCAAATTTAAAATTTTTCAAAATTTAAACATATTGTTGTATAAAATAATAAGCGTGAGACCCGAAAAAATAAACGAACGGAAATATTTTTAATTTCAAAACAAATAAATCCAGTTTGGCTTCCGCTTAACAAATTCGATTTTTTTTAAACTTTCGACTAAAAAGGGATGAGGCCAAAACTAAACTAAAATGAAGCGCTTTATCAAGGAGACTGCAAAAAATAATTGAATAAAAAAAACTCCAGTGAAGGACAGCTGTTTAAATGCATTTGAAATTTTAAACTTTTCATTTTCAAACTCATTTCAATAAAAACGTGGGCATTAATTATCTACAGTGGAGAATCACAAGTACAGACTGTGAATAGCTGTGGAATAAATGCTTACCTTGAAAAAGTTGAGTATCTATCTGGAATATTGTTATTGGCCGCTGCAGCGTTTTTTTATCATTTGATAACAGTAAGGGAGCTCTGCCTGGGAGTTGAAATATATTTAAAACTTTAAAACTAATCGATAGGTTCAAATTTCTACGATGTATTTTACTCACAGGAGTCTCGGCACAATTCTGTTTCACCCTTAAACGCGCATCCGTACAAGCGATTGTTGCGCTTAAAAATTTAATCGTTTTGTCCTAAAAATCTGCTTCTTTCTGCACAAATCTTTTGAAAAGTTTTATTGAAAAAAAAAACTGAAAAAAGTTATTATAAAATTTTAATAGTAATATTGCATTTTTTAACGTTTCGATTTTTATTAAATCATCTTCAGAATGAGAAAAAATAATTTTAGTAGCAGAAAGTTGGAATAAATGATTTTGCAAAAGTTGAAGTTTATTAAAAAATCTTCAACATATATATGACGAGGAATATTTTCAAAAATTGTATACCAAATTGTTAGTTTGGGGAGGCGAAGCGTACCCTGAATCTTGATCTGTCTCTGAAGACCGATCTCCTAAAATGTCACAGTATGGACATTTACAATTTTTAATGTTTTTAAATTTTCGTATTTCCCATTTGTGAATTATCTGACTGTAATAACAAATGAAGTAAAAGAAACGTATTCAAAATTTTCAGAAAAAAAATTTTATTAAAAAACATTTTATTGTAACAATTTTTTTTAATTTTTTGTTACTAAAATGTTTTTAGTTATTTTTTTTTTATTTTTTTTCATCTTTTTAAAATGACGCTTTTTATTTTCAGACTCTACAATAGCTTTAACGCGTTACAGCTAATTTTGTAAAATGTTTGAATTTTTAAGGGGTCAGAGAGGATTTTATGCAATCATTATGGCATAATAATTATGCACATATTAATAACATTTGATAAATAGAACGCCCCAGCCATTAATATATTTAATATAGCTGATTTTTCCACTTTGAGTTAAAATTTTAGTAAGCAATCAAAAGGTGTGACTTATACTGTTGAACAAACATAGTTGATTTCACACTTATGGATATCTCATACATCTCAGCAGGAGATTTAAAGTTATAATTTTCAAAAAAATAAGCTTAAACTGTCTGGTGGTTTTCAAAGTTCCGAGGAAACCTTTCAAAAACCTTGATTTTGTTTTATGACAAAAAAAGGAATCAGAAGGCGCTAAAAAGCAAAATATTGAAAACAAAACAATAGTAATTTATAAGGAAACAATTGATCAATCGTGCTAATATTTCGTGTACGAACGTGAAACTGGCCAAAGTTTTATATTTAAGAAAAATATAATTGGGTAATATTATATAACACATAAGAAAAAAATATTTCAAAAGAGTTCCCTGACTTTGAAAATGAACAATTATATTCGACTTTTAGATCGTGGAGCAATTTGAAACAAAAGTACTTTTTGAGTCGAAATTAGTTTGTTGAGGCAGTAACCGATGAAACTGTATTCTTTAACCATACCGTATGGATAGGATGCACAGCTGGACGTCTTCGTAGTTATTAGTCTCAATTTTTGTTTTGTTTTGGTAGGATGTTTTTCATCTAAAAATTAGAATTTTGACCGCTGCGCACCCTACGTATGACTTTGGCTGCAATCAAATGTTTTCAACAGTTTGCTAACAACTTTACCTTTGGAAGCATAGAAAAAAGTTTCGCTGAAGCACCAGAGCCTTTCAAATTTTGAGCCTTTAAGGCTCTACTCTGAGCGCTGTTTACAGAAGTTTTGTATGAGATCCAATTTCAATATTTTCTTTGTAATCAAGTTTAACTCCTATAATGGCAAACTACTTCTGGACTCACAATGTTTTTATGGTCACGCGTGACCATGGTGTTTAAATCAAGCGTATAACCTTAGATTCATTATCAACATATATTTTTTACTTATTAATATGGTAATTCAAAAAATTTGCTAAGATCGTATCAAAACAAAATGTGAAAAAAATTATTTAAAGGCATCAAATGATGATAAGAAAATATAAAAATCTCTCTTTTTAGCACGATTCACACAATTAGGGGCATAAGTAATACGAATCTAGGCTCAATTTGACATTTTTAAATTTGTAGTATTAAACCGTCACCAATTTGGGTGCTGAAACTGCAAAAAAAATTGCATGTTTTTATTAAAATTTTCACAAAATCAGCTCCTTAAAAATAAAAAGAACCATTTTTAATGACAAGGTTCAAGGCCAATTTCAAGTTCATCGTAGAAGCTTGTAAGTACCCTCAAAAAAGTTGGAGAGGTCGACTTTTTTATGAAAATATCAACAACTATGAGTGAATTATGTACTGAACGGTTACTAGAGTGGATTAAGTGGTAAAATAACGTTTGTTTCAATTTGACAACTAAAACTTCAAAATTTTGGCTTGACGTAGACCAACTTTCTCTTCAGTGTTTCTCTTGCTTTCGTTTGAGCTTACTTTCGAAAAAATCGAAGCACATTTTTTTTCGAAAATTTTTCACGTTACCTTGAAAAAAGCATATTTTGAGTTTGGGGTCGAAATTAAACAAAAACGCTACTATGAAGCTTTTGTTTGTTTTGAGCTAGCTGTTGCAAAAATTTGTGCAAATTTTGAAAGTTAACCTAGGAGGAGATAGATTTTCCGATGAAAAAAGGCCAAAAACTGGTGGTTTTTTGCATATTCTAGAATAAATATAGCAATAATCCGCAAAAACGCTCGTATGAAGTTTTGCATACTAATTTTACAGCTTATATTAAAATTTCGGTTTATTTTGAAATAAAACCTGGGAGGAGATAGATTTTCCGTTTTGGTTAGGTGTCACTGTCTCACTTATGTGTCTGGATGGAAACAAAATTTGACACATGTTTCACTCAAGATGAAGGCTAGTTCTACAAATTGGCTTATCTGAATAATATCCTAGTAGCCCTGTTTGGCTAATATTTATCGGGAATATGCCAAATTAGGAACCATCATATCGTTAAGGGAGTTGTATAGGCTGGAAAGACTTTTTCAAGGGCTCATAACTTCTTATTCCTTCATAACAATCTTATTGACATTTCGAGAATGATAGTTCGTAATCTCTAGAAGAAATTTTTCTCGTATTTTTTCATAGCATGTTCGACAAACCGGTAAATTAAGTTGACCGCGAGCATAATGGTTTTTTAAAGTCGTATTTTTTGTCACCTTATTACAAAAATATTTGATTTTTTCACAGAACATGTATATTTGCAATACAAAAAGACCGGTACAGTGTAGTGTTGTTTTTCGATTTTTACCCTTAAAGTGTTTCAAAAATAACGAAAAGTGCCGTTTTGGCCTTTTTGCCACTAAAAGTCGTATTTATATGTTATTGTATTTACGAATCCATTTTTATACGAACTAACATTTTCGAGGCAATATAGAAAAAACTGGTAGTGTTCAAATTTTCAATTTCAGGTCTTAACTCCCTGGATCACTTTTTGAAAATTATTTTCTGAGCTCAAGGTCATCGTATCAAATTTTCAATAGTATAAAACGATTCACAACTATCATGTTTCTGGAAACGGGATTATAAACTATGGGCAAATTATTCACTGTTTTGCGCAAGACTCTTGCGGCAAGAGCCAAAATCATTTTCTCATTTTAGACACTTAGAAAAAAAAATTCATATATTTTTTTTTAATTTTCTGAATTTTTTTCACAATTGTTAAAATCAATATAACTAAACAGGCTACGTTGAGATCAAAAATCGTGAAATTAAGTTGACAGTACTACGAGTCCAGAAGATATGGACTACCTATACAACCCCCTTAATTTTTGAGATTTCAGAGACTTCGTACGGTTAGACAAATGCAGACTGTACATTTTTGAAACAAACATTAAGAAGATCTATCTTTGATCTCGCGATTCCATGAGACAGTTTAGTACCACTACCACCAACCAGCTGGTTAACCTCGGTTAAACACGAGTCCCTCAGCTTTTTTCAAAGATACAAGGATCCTAGAGCTTATATCGGAAAGTTTTGATATTTTGTGAAACTCCCGGAAAGTGTCTGAATTTTAGTGCCTTGGTTCTTTTTTTTTGTCTCAGGGGCCCGCAATCGGGTCGAATGTGCCGAAAAATGGTGTTTTTTCGACGTTTTGGTATAAGGCTTTTCTGTGTAAATGCCAGAAAGGTCATTTTTGGAATATAAAAAGCTAAATGTGTCTTACATATCATCTTGGTTGAATTTTTTCGAATTTTTGCCTAATTGGCTGTAAATCAACAAAAAAATGCGCGAAAATGACAATTTTGAAAATAAAAGTGATAATTTGAAAATTTTAATGCCACCAAAAGATTCCTTGGGTATGATTTGCTGAAAACGATATTAAGAAATATGATCTGATTTTGACCACAGCGGATTCTAGAAAAAATTTAAAAGTTTTCATACAAATTTTGTTTTAATCTCTAGCAACGTTAGTGTTCAAAATCAGACCATAGTTGCTAATATCGTTACTAGCAAATCATACCCAAGAAAATCATACACCAATCTTTTGATGGCATTTAAATTTTCTAATTATCACTTTTAACTCAAAAATTTTCATTTTCGCGCACTTTTTTGTCGATTTACAGCCAATCAGGCCGAAATTTTAAAAAACTACAACCAAGGTGATATGTAAGACACCTTGAGCTTCCTATATTCCAAAAATGACGTCTCTGGCATTTCCACAGAAAAAGCCTTATATGATATAAGGCTTTTTCTGTGGATTGATATATAAGTTATATCAAAACGTCGAAAAACACCCTTTTTCGACACATTCGACCAAATTGTAGGGCTCTGAGACAAAAACCGAAAAAAAAAGAACCAAGCCACTTAGATTCAGGCACTTTCCGGGAGTTTCACAAAATCTCAAAACTTTCCGATATACCGCGTGAGTCTGAAGTGGCGTCGAAATTCGCGTCAGATAGAAAATATTACTCATTGTGTTATCAAACAAAGTTAATCGGGCGTGAACTGATGACGCATCAATAAATAACAAAAGCCAATGGCGAGCTCGAGATTCCATGAAAATCCTCAAAAATAGCCTTAAAATGAAAATTTCGAAATACATTATGTTTAAAATTTTCTTTAATGAAAAATGAGCTATGAAATTTGTATGCAGAATCTTAAAACTCTAGAAATTCCACTAAAGCGCGCGCTGAGCTTATCTCCCCCAAAATGCCCAAAAATAGCCTTAAAATAAAAATTTCGAAATACATTATGTTTAAAATTTTCTTTAATGAAAAATTAGCTATGAAATTTGTATGCAGAATTCTTAAAATTTTAGAAATTTACATTGAAGCGCGCTTTAGCTTAAACTGATCCCCTAAAATGCAAAAAAATAAGGTCAGAAAATAAGTGCAAACTTTTTTTGCTTTTAGCTGTAAACATTTTTCAATAAGTTCGAACCTTCTGTTCCTTGTTAGAGGGCGTTGAAGAATATCTCCTCGGAACTATTCAAGGGTCATATCTCTTCATCAATACGGAGAAATGCAAATAGTAATTCCCTACATTTTTTATGAATATTTCCTAGTTTGATTTCAAACTTATGAATATTTGACGTTAAATAGTGCTAAGGCAATAAGCAAAATTCAGCCTGTTATTTAGATCAACCGTCATTTTTTTAAATTTATTATCGCTTGGCTTATCGACTCGGAGGAGCAATGTAAGGTGAAAACAAGCGGGCGTTCACTAAGCACAATTCTAGGTCACAAAAAAACACAAACATTTTTCATATACTAATATTTGATTGAAAATTTTTATTTACAATGATAATCATAATATATTTTTTTTATCATTTTTATCATGAACTTGAAACAGAAATGTGTTTAAATGATTTTGATGAGTTTAAGCCGCTGGACGAATATTTTACTTAAGAAATGTCTTCTAAACAGATTTTAAGAAGGTTTTATCAGTTAGTTGATAATTATCGGAATGAATAAAATCAATATCTATCATATTTGCTTTTTATCTATATCAATATTATTCTATTGGATAATAATTCATACCTAATTTAAAAACTTTTTTCAGGTCGCGCTCGATCTACGACGCTGTGCTCACCCGCACATTCATCAAAATATCGATTTTGTCACCAAACCCCCCTTTTTGTGTCCGCGAAAAAATTCGACAATCCGTTTTTTTTTTCGACGCCACTTCAGACTCACGCGGTAAGCTCTATAAGCTTTCTGTTTTTTTGAAAAAAAGCTGAGGGATTCGTTTTTAACCGCGGTTCACCAGATGGTTGGTGGTAGTGGTACTAAACTGTCTAATGGAATCGCAAGATCAAAGATAGATCTTCCTTACATCATCATGTGCCACTCGGTCCACACGGGTTAATAAAATATTAACGTGCTAGCCAAGTCACACAAGAGTAGCATAAAGTGGCGCTACCGAGACACCTACGCATTTAAAGGGGTTTAGCTAATTCTAGTATTTTGAGTTAGATTTTACAAAATTATAGAAAAGCGACCGGGTTAATTATTTACCTCAGAGAACGAAACTTCAAACGAGACCAAGTCTGCACCGCTTTCGATTTCCCGTCCTCTTCTCCGCCATCTCCTGCTTAGCAGGTTGTGAGCAGCAGTCAGGAAATCGTAGGACGCCATTTTCCGCTAAGCGGACGCCGTTGGAAAAATAAATTGGATTTCCATTTTTCCTCCGGAACACCTGTGCAGTTCTTTTATTCGTCTTTCAAGCCGGTTTTCATTTCTTAAAATAAAACCTTACTTGAAAGTAAATCTACCGAACTTTGAGCTCGTAACAAGTTTAGCCTTTTTACCGGACGCACCGGCAAATACCGGAACCGGAAGCACCTGCGAATCTCTCTAGATCACACAGCTGTTTCCGACTCAGGTGCCAGAGTTGGGTAAAACGGCAAACTACGTTTCGCCAATATATTTATTTGATTTAGCAGGTTTTAACCATCCACAAGCTGAGCTTGCCGGTTACTACGGCTCAACAATACATACGGGGATTAGGGTCTTGTCTGGTACGAGTTTTAGTTTCCGCCAAATTCCCGAACAAACCTCGGGAATTCGTCAGAAAGACCTGGTTGAACTTACACTACTTACGTTATGTATGTTTCAAAAATGTCCAGTCTGTATTTTCTAACCTTACGAAGCCTCTGAAATCCCAAAAATCACTAACAACACCCCCTTAAGGGGATGGTGGTTCCTACATTTTCTGGAGTTATTATGTCATAAAAATGCACCAAATCGATTGTAATTCATTGAAAAAGCAAATTAACCCGAAAAAAACAAAAAAAAAATTTCGAAATTTTGGGATTTTTCAAATTTTTCCAAGTATTTTTATCTACAAAGTCGATTAACTTTAAAATTTTGATGAAACTTTGTAATATAACTGACAGTTTTGAAGACAATGAAAGAAGAGCTTCAACTTGATCCCACTTTCGATTTCATCCGACAAAAAAAATCACTTCCGGTCTACTAAAGTGCCGAATTCTAGAGTTTGGAGAGAGATTGACTGAAGTTAAATTCAGGAGATCAGGATGTTAGTTCTTTCAATTATTACATTGTATTCACTATTGGTCTTCAATGTGTAGTCTAAAATATAGCTTCAAAAGCACAAAATCGTGTTTCCCACGAGGGTACCTGGGGATGGTGTTCCGTAATCTACATATTCAAGGTGATCATGCGCAAAATGAAATATCTCGTAGTTCTGAACATACAAGATGTAGATTCACCTCTGATCTCAAAAATAAGCATGAGAAAAATATTTTTGCCCTTCAACGCCTTGGATCTAGTTTTGTACCACGGGCAACACTTTCCTATATTCAAACCTATCTCGTGCCATGCGTTTTTAATTAAAATTTCATATTCACCAACAAGACATAGGAACTCTAGTAGAACTTAGAAGTATTCTAGGATGAATTTTTCCCAATTTTGTCACACATGTTTCTAGAAATCCTGAAAACCGGCTTGATTTTACCATTTTCGTCTGTGAAAACTCTATCTCTCCATGGTTGTATTTTTTTTGCATTTTGTATAATTTGAAAGTAAGATCTAAAAAAGGCCAAACAATTCTAGGAATTGAATTTGATGTACATG
>SCLH01001897.1:58704-75688 GCA_004367855.1 Oikopleura vanhoeffeni | reverse complement strand
GCGTGAGTTGGGGGCCATGGCAACTTCTCATTTTGAGCCTAAATTTTTGACAAAATTTATAAACCAGAAAAAATGCTTCAAAATAATTTTTTCCGTAAATAAAAACACTTTTAAGGATTTTGGTGCAATTTTAAACTCGGTAACGTCAAAAGAAAACAAATGAGCGCACTTTCAATTTAAATCATAAATAAATCAATAATTTTTGTTTTCGTTTTTTTGCAGTTTTGGGCGCCGAAAGCTAAATTTTAAAACAAAAGCAATTTTGCATTATTTTTTAGGTTTCTCCGGAGCCTCACGCAAAATAATAATAAAAAATGATGAAAATTGAAGGAGTAGGAACGAACTGCGTGTCTTTTTAAGAAGCTTTTTAAAAGTGTAGGTGTCGGCGTAGGTGGAATTGTATCAGATTCCTGTTAAATTCAAAATTACTGCGAAGGTTGGTTCTGTTAGTAACAAATGTTTTTGGAATATCATCTTTGCTAGTTTGGCCGGAAATGACCTTGGAAGAGGCTCAAATTTGCAACACCCACTCCCTTAAGCCTCATTGACATATTTATTATATATTATTATATTTTCAGTCAAACTTTTTCTGGGAACAGGACTTCCCCCCCTCTGAATTTGTTCGAACTTTTGTGTTTGTATTTTTCTATTTAAATCAGAAAGTAATTAAGATTGAATAAAAAATGTTCATCGCAGGAATAAAGATTTTGCTGAAGTTGCGAGACACACTTATGACGTTTATTTCATGTAATAATAATTTGGCAACGTCTAATTCTAATTTCTGACAATGAAAATTTTCATTCAATCCTCCAAGCTCCACATTTTCAATTATTTTGACAAAGTGGTTAATTTTCTGACGCGGTTTTCGTTGGATTAAAGGGGTTCGAAAAGGCATATTCTTGATAAGTTTTTGAGGTATTTTTTCCGAAGAAAATTGAATATTTGGCTGTTTTGTAGCACGACGTATTAACTGCTGAATCGAATCTATAAAAAATATCTCTTTCAGCGGTATTATAATTATGGACGACCCATGTTACACATCCTATGTTGAAGGGCTTAGTCAGCCATTAAATTAATTTTTCAGCAAGTTTTTATAAAAATATAAAATGTCACCGAATTTCACTTATCACTGAGTTTTTCATTCTGAAGGTAATGAAATATCAACTTGATATTTCATTACCTTCAGAATGAAAAACTCAATGATAAGTGAAATTTGGTGACATTTTATATTTTTTTAAAAATTGCTGAAAATTTACTTTAATGGCTGACTATTAGTAAGTGACTAAGCCCTTCAACATAGGATGTGTATATTATATTATCAAATCTCCATGATATGCTTGAAAATACAGGCGTTTCAGTGATCACAGGAAAATAAAAATTTTATATTTTCAAATCGGTCTCAATCGCAAAGACCAGTGGTTAATACCACGTTGGACAGCGTACTCGTGCTATATAATCGATGCGATTGCGAAAATGAAATAATTAGAAAGAAGAAAGAAAGAAATTCACCCCTTGAAGACCGCCATGCCGTCGAGTATATCCTAAACTGCTTCATCAGATTCTCAAAAAGATTTCGTGAAAGGTTTTTAAGGTACGCTCGTGAAATGTGAGAAAAGTTATTATTATTATTTGCTTTCGTTAAACCTACGAAAGCTGACCTATCAAAAATTTAGGGTGCCGAGAATCACAAAGAATTTGTTCGCCGTGCTTGACCCCATTTCACACCTGTCATTTTTTTCTACGTCATTTTGATAGGGGAAATTTTATTTTGGGCACTTAAAGCGCACGCTTTAAGGGTATCCCTGCTTCTAATTTGACATATTCTTGATGAATTATTAGCCAAACAGGGCCTTGAGGATATAATTGAGATTGCCCAGTTCGTAGAACTAGCCTTCAGCTTGCGTCATAAATGTGCCGAACCTTTTTTGTCTGCTTACACTCCGTGACACCTAAGCAAAACAAGAAGACATAACGCAAATCGAAAAATCTATCTCCTCCCAGGTTTTATTATGAAAAAAACCTCAATTTTGATTCAATTTGTATAATTACTATTCAAAATTTTACAGTGGCGTTTTTATCGATAAGTGCTATATTTTTCTTAGAACATGCAAAAAACCACCGTTTTTTGGACATTACGCCTCGAAAAATCTATCATCTTCAAGGTTCAATTTTCAAATTAGCTCAAAATTTTGCAAAAGCCAGTTCAAAACAAAAACAAACTTGACAGTGGCATTTTTTTTGCAATTTCGACCCCAAACTAAAAATATGAATTGTTCAAGGTCACGTGGAAAAATTTCTAAAAAAAATATGCTTTGATTTTTCGAAAGAAAGCGCAAAAGAAAGCTTGGAAAACACTGAAGAGAAAGTTGGCTTACGTCAACCCGATATTTCGAAGTTTTAGTCGTCAAATTGACACAAACGTTATTTTTAAACATAATTTCGAGAAAAATACTTAAAAACTAATCGTAAAAAACGCAAANAAAAAAAGTTCGTCTGATCGGAACAAAAGTACCACCAAATTGAAGCTGAGATTTCACTGATCAAAAAGTTGGCTTACAGCTAATCAAAATTTTTAACCAATCAGCGTCAAATTCGATAAGTAGGTTTAACATTTTGGCTTAAAAATAATTGAAATTTCTAAAATTCGATTAAGACATTTCCGATAATTTTAATGTCATGCATCGTTTTCGGTGGGTCATATTCACCAATAAAAAATGTTCATATCATGGTGGAATACCGGTTTTATGCAGGTTAAAGCAAAAAAATATTCGAATTTTGAAAATTCTAGATTTTGAACTAGATTGTTTTGAAAAAAATAATTGCCACCATAAGATTCCTGGGTCAACTTTAGTCATAACCGATATTAATGTATCACAAATTAATTCTATAAAGGGCTAAAAAAAAACCGACACCCACCCCCTTAAACGGACTTTTCTATGTTCATTCTTGAGCCGTTATTTTTAAAAATCGAGAGTTCTTCGACCACCCTTTTTATTTTTGGTAGTATAGATGTTTAGAAAATGTTACCAAATTGAATAAAATTCAATAAATAAAAATAAATATGTTCCTGATGGCACGAGAATAAAGTGGCTAATGAAAATACAGGAAGTCATCGAATTTGTTTATAAAAATATAAACATTTCCACATTATTTGTTAAAAATAAGAAATTTGTCCACTGATCTTTTTTTTGATTTCAAAATTTAACGTTTTTACGGCTTTAATCAGTAGGATCAATTTATTAATTCGCTGATANTTTGATTTGAACTTTTTTGCGAACTTTAGTTATGACGCATGATTGCTTATGGTTTATAGGCAGGGCCAATCATATTGCGAAGGGTTTGTAGCAGGTTTAAAATTTTTTCCAACTCTTGAGAGACCCAGTCATATTGCAAGTTAAATCGGGGGTTCTCGAATTGACCAAAATTTGCTCGCCGTGCTTGACCGTATTTCACACATCTATCATTTTTCAAAGCCATTTTGATAGGAGGGGTTTTATTTTGGTCACTCCGAGTACCCCCGATTTTATTTTGCATTATGATTGGGTCTCCCGGGCAAGGGTACAAAACGCAGGCCAAAAAGATGTGGCCCGCTATTGGGCCCATCGGGGGTAAATCGGCCTCAAGAATTCGACGAATTCGAAATAGGTTAAGGGGTTGGGCGTCGTAATTTTTTGAGCCCTTTATAGAATTAATGTATGATACATTAATATCGGTTATGGGTAAAGTAGACCCAAGGAATCTCATGGTGGCACTAATTTTTTTCAAAACAATCTTAAACAAAATCTAAAATTTTCAAAATTCAAATATTTTTTAGCTTTAACCCGCATAAAACCGGTATTCTCCCTCGATATTAACATTTTTTATTGGTAAATATGACCCGCCTAAAACGATGCATAAAATCAAAATTATCGAAACTGTCTTAATCGAATTCTAGAAATTTCAATTATTTTCAGCAAAAATGTCAACCTAATTATCGAATTTGACGCTGATTGGTTCAAAATTTTATCAGCTGTAAGCCAATTTTGGATCAGTGAAATCTCAGCTTCAATTTGGTGGTACTTTGTTCCGACCAGACGAACTTTTTTTCAAACTTTTTTTTCCGGTTCACTTATAATCATATTTCTGAAATTCTAGGATATAATTCAAAAATCCGAGCCAAACATTTGACGACACATATATTTATCTACCTGAGTCGAAAAAACGGTATTATTCTGAACATCCGTCCTTGGAGAAGTATCACTTTGAAGACGAAAAATTGTAAAAATCGGCGTTCAAGAGTGATTTCTAGAAAATAAAAAGTGAAATTCGAAAAATGGACCAAACATGTTAGTGACCTCACTCTTCCCGTACTTTGTGTTAATTTTGAGACGCTTTGTATGTGAGGTCTAAAAGAAGATATATTTTTAAAAAACTGTTTAGTGTTCTAGAATAGACTCACCACCTGTGGTGTGATGTAACAATGTTTAGTTCAAGATATGGAATCGTTAGGCGAAGGCTAGACTATAAACGAGTATTCCCAGATTTTTCACAACTGCCCTAGAATTTTATGAGCGGATGGAGGCTCCAGATTTACGACGCCCACCCCTTAAGCTCTGAATTGACCACGAAAGCCGCTAGAGAGAAAAAACGCGGGCCATGTGCAGGCTCAAAAATGAAGGTAAATCGTTATCGGAAAAGCCGAAAATGACCCTTAAAACTTGGAAAGATGCCCACAAGAGCCGCTAGAAAGCAAAACGCTGGCTATATTCGGGTCCTGAAAATAAAGGATAGGATGTGGAATTATTACAGAGAAACCGAAAATGATAATTGAAATTTGAAAAATGGTCACTCCAGGCGCTAGAGAACAAAAATTGGAAATTAAAGAGAATATTATTTTTGAAAAATGTAGATGTTCTTGTTCGCAATCAAATTTTGCATTTCTTACAATTATTTCCAAATGAATACATAAAGTTCAGAATAACTTATTATGAAATTGGCTTTTTCAAGAAAAGTTTTCAAGAATGGACATAAAAAAATTCAACGCAGAATAAATCAACTCATTTTTCAGTAAATATTTCAACAAAGTAAAAATCTGAGAAGGTCCGATCCGATCACGTCCGAGCACCGATCCGATACGATATTGACTTTTCAAATCGGGCTTCCCATCTGATCCGATCACATCTTTTCAAACTCGGGTCATATTATATAGAAGAAAACATTTCTCATTTTAGAAACTTAGTGAAAATTTCAAAATATTTTTTTAAATTTATTTTAATTGGTTGATTTCATTAACTAAACAGGCTACGTTAAGATCAAAAATCGTAAAATAACGTTGACATTACTACGAGTTCAGGACTGGCTCTACAACCTCTTAAGTTTTAGTTTCATATGTCAAAAATGGGACTTCTTTCTGAAAAACCCATACTTTTAAATGTTTTTCAACTAATTTAAATCAACTGCTGAGAACACCGGCGATTTGACAAAAAAATAAGTTATTATAAAGTTATTATATATAGAAAAGATTCATTAAAAGTGCTTAAGAAATAAAATCAGCGACGGTATTTACTGATCTTTAAATTATAGAAACAAATTTTTGTACAATTGGACATCAACGTCTTTAATTAACATATAAAAAACAACAAATTTGATAAACTTTATTTCCGGTTTTTGCCTGCGAGATTGAAGCCTACAAAAATGCCAAACTTTCAGATCCTTGGATCTGGTTAGGATATATTATTATTCAACGAGCTTGGATCCCGGTTCCAATCTAATTCTATCCCGGTGCTACATATAAAATGAGTCTGGAAACGTCATGCAAATTGCATAAAATTCTGTAATGTCGTATTTATTTGATAATTTTCAAATGAGTTTGTTAGATCTTTTGGTACACCGAATAACTAACTTATAAAAAATAAAAAAAAAGTCAGATTAAGTTGATAATTTCAAACTTGTCCAATCATCGGATTTCAATGGTTAGTGAATCTAAATACAAATTTTTGAGCAAACGATTTTGTCCGTCAAAAACTTCCGAAAAATTTATAAATTCGTAACAAATTTGTCAACTGCAGCTCTTTTTTCTGATTAAAAAATAATACAAATAAAAATGAAATCGATAATTTACTCAATAAGTTCACCAGAAATGATTTATAACGAAAAGTTATCAGTCAATAATATCGAACCTTTTTGGGATCTCTAATACACGATAATTGTGTCACGATTCTGATCGGTCCATTTTTGACCAATTAGCCTTTTAAAATTTCAGGTCAATTTAATTCTACGCCCAGAAATTTCAATTCTTTTAATTAAATCATAGGATAACCAGGCTTTTCGCTGAAACCGATCACCAGAAATAAATTCGAGAATTATATTTTTATCAATTTAAAATTACGGAATATTTTTTTTGTTTACATGAAATTCAAACTTGCAAGATTTCAAAGTCAAAATGAATATTCAAACAAAAATTGGTGGATTTCAATCAATGTCTAATAGACAGTCAGCATGTCAGTCGAAAAAAAGGTTAACTTTGACTGTTCATCTCTCACTGATGGGCCATCAGACAAAAAAAAATTTAACTCGAAATTTCTTCGTAAATCAGAGCCACAAAAACTTTTTGAATTTCCGATCGGTTCATTTTTAACCAATGAGAAAGTCGTATGTCTAATTTAAATGTGAACATGGAACATTGTAATGATTCAAACACACATTTCACAGTTTAAAAATCTTTATTGACAGAACATAACTGGGACTAAAAGTACATTAGGGGCTCATTTGAAGGGTCAAGTTAATGAGCTTGTTTTGAAATAATTATCCAAAACGCTATGTGACATGATGACTCGTCAAGTTCAGATTTAATGAGGCTAAAACGTTTTAATTTTTACTGACTTTGCTGCTGTAGATTTTTTTTGAATAAGTCGAACGATGCACTTTTAAATTTCCAGAGCTCAGCACATACTAGTAACAGAACATACCAGTGAAAGATAAAAAGCTACAAAAATTACTGAATTTTTGGTATACTGTAAAAAAACTAGATTTTTTTTGGTAATATTTTTTCAAATAATTTAACTAAAATTTTATTGTGAACACAAATTTTTAAAAATCAAAATTCGGAATGTCGAATAAAAAATGTGGAAATGATGAAAAGTTCAATTTACAAGTATTCTTTCGTTATCCGGAAAAGCTGAAATCTGCGGGCCTCACCAAACGACATTTTCGATATTTTCGCGAACAGTTGCTAATACAGAAATATACAAAAAGTGTGAAATAAATATTTTTTTAAAGATTTTGCAAATGATCCAGCATCATCGAGAAATGAATCGAATTTCTTTTTAAATTTGAGTTAAAATTTTCGCTTTCCATTTCGTCTACCAATTTTCTTCCATCTTCTAAATTCTTAAATTCACTCGATCCACAAGCAAATATCGATGTAATCACATTCACAAATTTTTCGTTGAACGATTCACTTTTCATCATAATTTCTCTATTTTTTGAGATTTAATGTTTTTAAAAGAAGTATCTTTTGTTTTTTCTGAAGTATCTTTTCAATCCTATGACTTTTTTGAATTTTATTTTAAAGAGGCGAACCCGTGATCACCACGCCGCAGGGGAAGAGGGAGCTAAATGACACGCGCGAACTTAGCTACTCAAAAGACCAGCATATGGAGAAATACAGTAGACTGATACTTAGAAAAGAATACATCTGTATTTGAGACAGGTGTCTTGGTCTTTAACTTTAGTAAGAACTAAATCAAGTTGAAATTGTTAACTCATTCTTTGAAATTACAGTACAAAAAATCAAGAAAATCTTCGAAAATAAAAAATATCTAGAACAAAAGTAAAAAAAAATTTCTTTAATTTCGGATTGTCAAAGCAGAAGAATTTAAACGATTCCACAAATTTTTTTCAATCTTAGATAGAATACGAAAAACAGCAGAAATTTTGAAATCTAGTCAAAAAATCTGTCACTTGTTGGCGATAATGGACACCAACGAAAATTATTTTCATTAGATTCTTTTTCCAACCAAAGTGCTTCCCATAATTAAATAGGGAGGTAGATATTTTCTAATTTGGTCTAGTACATTATGTACGTTAAAGTAACGTTAAGTAAAACTAATGTACCACATAAATTTAGAAAATATCTACCTTCCTCTATCTTATTACTGACCACAAGCGTTTAAAGAATCTGTCATAATGAGGCTTTCTTAATATATAAAAATATAAATGTGATAAAGTATTTTTGACGACAAATATAATTAAAATTTCGATTCTTAAATATTATAAAGGAATGTCTTTATACAATATTAACAGCGCTTTTATTTCTGGGGTCTAAAATTTTTCTGCTGACAATGGTTTATTTGAACTCACTGACAACTGAATTAAATTGTCTATTTGTATAGTAGTAAATTATAAAATAAATATTGCTGCTGAAATATGGAAGGAATTATAGCTCGGGACTAGTTGTGTGGGCAATCTGACAAAAATTCGGCATAATAAACATGATAAAAGCCATAATAATTTTATAAGAAAAAATTTCCAAATAAATTTGATTTATTTGATTCAACAAAAATACATGTCTCATGGAATTATCAGCAAAATGAATATTGTCGAAATAAAATGATATCAGGAGTATTGAATATTTAAATTTCACGATTGTTCGCATTTTCAACTAAAATGTTCCCGTACCGGAAGTTTCGAGGCCTCATAAAAATAAGGCACAATTATATTTGTTTGTTAAGGGGGTTGCTTAGGCGACCTTTTTCGATGACCGTAAAAGGTCGCCTTGGCCACCCCCTTAAAGGCAACTTTTAAAAATTCTATTATTTTTTCTTTGAACAAAACAGTAAAATGTTTTTGAAAAATTCTCAGCAAGTGCTTAATTGAAAACCTACATTTTCTGCAGTCGTTTTGCCATTAAATGCACCAAATAATTATTTTATTTTCGGAAAGCACAAAACAACCCAAATAAAAACAAAAACATTATTGAAATTTTTGCATTTTTTGCTCATTCATATATTTTTTCAAAATTATGTTAAATAATAATGTTTGTGTCAAATCGACAAAAAAACTTCAGAATATTGGTTTGACGTAGGCCAACTTTATCTTCAGTATTACCTTGGCTTTCTTTTGAGCTTACTATTGGGAAAAGCAAAGCTAATTTTTTTCGGAATTTTGTCAAGTGACCTTGAAAAATTCAGATTTTAAGTTTGGGGTCAAAATTTCACAAAAATGCTCCTATGAAGTTTCTTTTTTTTTTGAGCTAGCTTTCGCAAAAATTTTAGCAAATTTTGAAATTTAACATAGGAGGAGAATTTCCGATAAAAAAAATTCAAATGTCCCTCTGTTTATTCTGAAAAAGTTAAATGAGACAGAATTCGTTTGCTACTTTGAGCTTAAAAAAACAAGATTTTAAGAATTATTTGTCAATAGTCTATAATGGTTTTTGTTTTTCGACATATATAAATTGCATTTTAATAGTATTTAACTACGTTTTTTAATAAGCTTTCGATTTAATTCAAATCATCATCAGATTAGTTTTAAAAGTGAAAAAACTTTTTTGAGAGAATTTTCACAGATTGCATCGCAACAATTTGGCAATAGTGGGTCTCGAATTGATTGCCAAATTAAAAAAATTACACAACAAAACCTCATTTGTACTTGTATATCCCAATTAAAAACTTAAACTGCCTTAAAATAGTGGGTCTTTAATTTGGCAATCAATTCGAGACCCACTATTGCCAAATTGTTGCAATGAAATCTGCGAAAATTCCCTCAAAAAAGTTTTTTCACTTTTGAAACTAATCTGATGATGATTTGAATAAAATCGAAAGTTTATTTAAAAACGTAGTTTAATACTATTTAAATGCAATAGTCTATAAGTAAGTTAAAATGTCTATATTTATAGTCAATCTTTAGGAAATTATAAAGTCTCATCGACAAGTCGATTTTCTATTTTACAAATCTAAAGACTATAGTCTATTCTACAAGTCTATTCCTGGAGTTTTAGACACTATTATTATGATTATATTTTTTGGAAGAAAAACGTCTGTGTTATTCTAAACAAACACGAATTCGTTTTTATGTTATACAATGTTTAATATTTTTTATATTCGATATAATAATTTGTATAATTATTTGTTTTCTATTTTATTTAACATAATTTATATTTATACAATTCATTTTCTAAACATTGCAGATGAATTTTAATTTCCAAAATAATTGATTTATTTCGGCAGATTCAATCATAGTCCTTTATTTATTTATATAATTTCATTCAGAGAGTCTTTTTGTTAATTAAAAAGGGGTGTAATTGTGAAAAAAGATTTATTTCGTCGAATCTATCACGTAGGATCGATTTTTAGAGTCAGAATATCTTGATTAATTATGGAAAACTCTACGTGTTTAAAAGTTTTCGAGAATAATTAATTTTGATTAAATGATTCGATAGCCCCAATTAATTCCAGGGAAATAGCCAGATTTAACAAAAAATAATCGATGAATAATTTCAAGGCCAATCATACCTCTTTCTAGTTATAGAATTTCTTTGGAAATCTGATTTAGTGAGAGTGATGAAGATTTTCTAGGCAATTTCTGAATTTGTCTTATATTATTCTGATCAAAGTTCCAAAATTTGCCTTAAGGGGGTATCTTTCTAAAATATTCTCATAGTTGTAAATTCCAACCCATTCTTGCTGATTTTGAATCAGTCAAACATCAGCTTTAATTTGATAGTTCTTTTGAAAAACTTTCTGTACAAACCAGACGAATTTTCAATTTTCGGTTCAATGAAACTTGAATTCTTGAATTATTGACTAACAAATCGGGCCATAATCTGGTCATCAAATAATCTGCGAAAAACGGCCCGATTGGGCTGACTCATTGCCTTATATTTTCCTGGTAAGATCCTAAGGCATTTATCCTGTGTTACGTTTTTGCATCATTTTGTTCGGAAATAAAAACTGGGTCAAGATTCTTGACTCAAGAAATTAAAACGTCTAATAAAAATCTCTAAAAAATCTTTATTACGCAAACTATGAAATGAACAATCAGCACAACACCATTTTACCTCGTCAAAAAAAACGTCAAAATTTGATCATTAAAACACGTAATATTAGTATAAGCACCGGGTAATAAAATGACAGACTTAATACGTTCTAAGGATGCTGACTAATGAGCTTATTTATGACTTTTTATAGCCAAAATATGAGTGATTTGATTTATAAAGGACCCTCAAACGATAAAAATCACTGATGTTTATATCGTTTGATTTCCGGTGCGTCAAACAATTTCTATCAGATAACTACCTTATAAATTATCCATTGGTCAAGTATTGGATAAAAAATTCTATGCTTTAGAAACAGCACTGTTACATAATATATTTTTTTTCAAATAATAAAGGTTCAAATAATAAAGGTGCTCTACGTACGAAATATTTCTGTCATGTCTCGATGACCTAGAAACTCTTTTGTACCGAAATGAGTACCCTAAGTTTTTAGTCCGTGCAAGAATCAACATTTTTCTGCGCTCTGAAGAAAAGCCAAAATTGCCCGATTACGATAGTTTACTCTGCTTAAATTATACTGGCCCCCAAACAGAATACTATGCGCGTAAACTTTTAGCCAAAATCCAAAACATTTTACCTAATTTCATTGTAAGTTTGGCTCTGAAAACTGTAAAAGTGACGCAACTTTTTTCTAAATCGATCAAAGCTCCTCCTGAGTCTGTGATTGAAACAGCTAATACGAACTATCAGTTTGTATGTTGTTGCAAATTTGAATATATAATATATTTAAATTTGCAAAAACATACAAATTTATTATATATTGGACGATGTTTAAGACCTTTGGATCACAGAATCAAAGAACACTTTAATACCGAACAATTAAATACCAATCGGAAGGAAAAAATATTTTTTAGCATATTAATTATTATATTCAGTGTTTTTGAGACATAAAATTATTAATATTTTTTTCTATCAAAGATAGTTTTTATTGACGTTTCGGCTTAACAGCCATTATCGGGTATGAGACAGGAGTGCACAGAATGCGTGAAGAAAACTTGGGATTTTCTTCACGCATCGAAAATGCGTGAAGAAAACTGGGGTTTTTCCTCACCAAAAAAGCGTGAAGAAAGACCCTCTACCACCTGAACCTCATTGTTCATTCGAATCAATCAAAATTCATTCGTCACAAAACTTTTCTAATATAGGTTTATAAAGAGTGTCTTCCTAAGCCATTTAAAAATTTAACTTTCGCTTGTAGTACAAACTCTTTGAAACTTCCGTCCAATAATTTCTCCATCGTTAATCTTTCGATTTACCGGAGCCTTTTTGATCTGTTTCCGATACCTCACTTTTAGTTTTTGAAGGAAATTCAGGATTCGCACAATAAATTTAATAGGAAGTTTATTGAGCAAAGTCCGTGAATTATTTAAAATTGATCAACTGTTCAAATATTTTTGACCAGCAAGAATTAAGTCAACATTTTCGAGGTCTTTGTATCTGGATATGCCGAAGAGGAAAGCCTTATATTATCTGGCCATCACATTCCAAATTAAGGTCACTCATGTCTGAAAAAATGTAGAGAAGGATTTCAAGTCAATTTTGAAAAAAGTTTTTGCATCTCACTTTGCCAAGTTCAAGCTAATTTTGAGTTAACATTTCGGATAACAGCTTGATATTGTATAATGAAATTCGTTGACAAATCCTCGATAGTTTTATTTCATCACAGTTACTTTTCTACAGAATGTGGATAATATCACCAAGCGAGCACTTTGATTGGCCAATAATGCGGCTCAAACAATTGTCTGTTTTGATAAAGACGAAGAAAATAATTGTTATTTGCTTGAGTATCCAGAGCATCGTTATCAAACGAGCACCAAAAAAAGGGGCCAAATCCTGTAAAAGAAATCGTGTTCTGAAAAGAAGTGAATTTATATAAACAATTCACACACCCACAGAAGTTCTGTAACATAACGTGATAAGTGGCGTTTATTAATTCATGTTGAATAGAAAATAACAATTTTTTTATGATAAGACCCAAGTGTTATATTAAGTGTTCACTTTAAGCTTAAATTTCGTACTGTTTAAATTATATATTTTAATGCTTGAAATTAAACTATAATTGAACTTAAATTGCATTCATCTGTCGACTAAACGATATAACTACATATTTATCAACATGGTTTTCGAACGTATGATCTTGATATATTTTAAAATAATTATAACAAATCATTTGTAGACTTCCGGAGGGCGGGCCGGAATAATTTTCAAATTGACGATTTGAAATAAGAAATTTCAAAACTCAAAAATGGGTATCGATGTTTTTAACCTATCTTGTAGAAAATTTTTTTCTGGTCATTTTAAGACGTAGGATTTTTTTTTTTATGAAAAATTTTCAAAAAAAAATCGATTTTAAGGTCAATTTTTCGTGATTTTACAGGTAAATGTGATCCAGTTCTAGCGAAGCCGTATGAAGTGCTAGAAGGCTGATTTTTTGGCCAGTGAAAATTAAGCGTTTTTCGGCTACCCGTTTTTTTAATTGAGGGTCGGCGACCAATATTTGACCTCTAATGACCGGTCAAAGTTCAAGGTCAATCTCAAGTTCATCGTATAGACTNTAAAATGACCAGAAAAAAATTTTCTACAAGATAGGTTAAAAACATCGATACCCATTTTTGAGTTTTGAAATTTCTTATTTCAAATCGTCATTATTGTTACAACTTTAAATTTCACTGGTAACTTTTGTATCTAAACTAAGCATTAATTTTTTATGCATACAATTTCTGACCTTAATTTAAGTTTCAGATTTCTGCTTTTTTTTTCGTTTAACTTAAACTCTTTTATTGACAATAAATTATTGTACAAAGGATTTTGACAGTAAGGAAAGTGTGAGGAAGTTGATGTAAGCTCAATAAAAAAACCACTATGTGGAAAAAAGAGCACAGTTTTACACATCAGAGCTCTTTAGAGGACACCCCAGGGTACTTTGCAGTAGCCCGAGTGTGATTGCTCGATTTTTGGGTCATGACGCGCTCCCGGCACCCCGGCGCCGTAAGCGTGTTCGCTGACGACCCCGACAGCCTGAAGGCGCGACTCGCCCGTCGTAACAGAAAACAACTCGAGCCCCTAGGGTGCCCCCCCCCTGTAGTAGCAGAAAAGGATAAGGTAAAAATATATGTGTAGGCGGTTGATCAACTGGCGGGTTGGATTTGTCAGGATAGGATGGGGTTTCAGTGGTCGGATATATACTTGGTCAGGGTCGTTTGATTATTTTTCTGATGTTAATTTAGGTCGATAATAATATCCATGTTGATGGAATTTTAATTTTGCATTACTGGAATGATCTATTATAATGCTCAATTTAATTTTACTTATTCTCAAAACCTAGTTTTAATTGGCAGATAACTGGTTATCTATATCGGCTTGTTTGGCCAATAAGTGTAACAGGTGCGTAGGTGGTTTATGATAATAGTCTAAGTTTCCTCGTTACTATCTAATACTTAGATTGCAGTCGGCAGATTACAGTAACTAAAATAAATGTATTGGCTCCGTTCTAGAATGCCTTACTTTTAAATATTTTATCGCAAAATTAGTTTGAATTATCACTCTGAATCGCGAAAAATGCTAAAAGTCTCTAGATTCATCCTGTTGAAAACATTTTGGCGAGATTTTAGCGCAGAATTTATCATTTCGGATAATTCCGATAAGGGTGACAGCACCTGGAGAAAGAAATATTATCGTTGGATATATCAGAAAGTTTGTTGATTCGAAAAGTCGTAGGATCTGTCCAGAGAAGAGAGAGAATTATTTTTTGATGAAGTTTCCGGCTGGTTTGCGCCGAATAATGGATCCTCGGGCTTTGCCCTTGGTCGGGTCGGAGATAACCGATCCTGTGTTGATGCTTGTGGACGCTGCAATTTTGGAGGTTAATATAATTAAACATTAATAATTTTGTATTTAATTTTAATTACTGAGAAATATTTGTCAATTTTACAACTTTCGATATTTTTGAAATTTTTCGTTAAAAAGGCGGTCCTTATAAATCGGCATACAGATAGTCGAAAAATGTTCTAGATTTTTCGTAGCCAATTATTTTCAGATAATTAATTTTCTAATAATCTGGCTGGTCAAGAAAAATTGATTTGATTTTAATAGCCGTAGCTGATGTGTAACTCTGATAGAAAGTATAATTTGAGAAGATGACACCAGGGTGGCTTTGAAGGATTTATTTTAAATCTTTGTTACAGACAGTTTATGCTCTTTTATTTTTGGGCTTGCCCTAATAAAAAACATCACTTCTTTCATAATAAAAAATAAAAATCGAAATGTTAGATTAATATGTTTTCAGATAATCTAATATTTTTGACAATCTCCGATACGTGTTTTGAAGTTTCTGAAATATAAAAGTTTAAAATAAGATATCTTTAAATAACTTATTTTTTTTGTTTAGTTTGCTTTCTCAAGCTCACATCCGTTTGCAACTATGATAATCCGTTTTGAATAGCATAAAGTCAAAGGGTGGGGTCAGCTAAAACAACTAAGTACGTGTGGTTTTTTCAACCAGTAAATTTGTGGCACAAACACAAAGAATAGAATTTGGTGATATGGATTTGCGTTTTTAAACACAAAAGTCGACTCTGAATCGACTCTTTAAAACTTATATAATACGTAAGAAGAATAAAACAACCATGTGGTCTACAAATTTTCACAAAGTTGTACTTTTTAAATCAAACTTAGAGTTCTTACTCTCGGCAAAATGATTGATAACGAAAGTACTAAAGATCGGTCCATACTTTTCACGGAGCTGATTAAATAATTTACAATTTGTAATTTATCATGAAGTTAGTATTACATTTGACTTTCTCAAGAAATTTACGGTGATTATCTGAGGCTAAGATTCTTAGCTTTGTAAAAGCGTTTGATTTTTTGTGGGTTTCGATCGTTTTTTTGAAGGTATTAGCGAAAGCTTTGAACAAAAGGCATTTGAAAACTCAATCTGGTCGGGCATGCATCTTTTGCAAATCTTCAAAGCTTTTCCGATCAAGTCAAGAAACCGTTCATTAACTTATACATTTTACAAATAAATTTATCCGTGAAGTAATCAAAAATAATAGAATTTGTTAACCTTTTAAATATTCAGATAAACTCAATTGTGATTTTATATCGATAATTTATAAGAAAAAATTCTTGCTAATTTCGAAATGAGAAAATAAGAATTAAATAAATAGGTTGATATATTTTTTGAAACGTTAAATTCTTTGTCTATTACTGGATAACTACATAAATTATTATGAGCCGGTTTTATTTTCAAATTTCAACTACGGAATATTATTCAAAAATCTTACGAATATTATTTCACTTTGTATCTTAAGAAATCAGGGAGGAACAGAGAAGTTTCTGTTGAGAAAAATCTTTCAGCCAATATTTCAGGTTTTTGAAACAAATTATCATCAGACTTTCAGTTCCCATCATATGAATTATCGTTGGTCCCATCGATGAATTATAGTTAGATTTTGTGACATCAAATTGAATAAATTTACCGCCTTATATTTAACACTGTTGCTTTTTTTTAACAATTTATCAATTTCGCACAAAATTTTGAAAACGCTCAAATTTAGAAAATAATAATTTGAACAATAATTTTATCTCATTTTGGTTCACCAAGTTTTTGAAAATATATGTATTTTAAAACATTGGTGAGCGGGGCCTGCAAAGTTAAAACTCTACCTAAAAAATGCCCAGCTAAGGTTTTATAAATTAATTTAATTGTCCTGCACAGATTAGTACGATCAATCATAGAATAAACATACTAATCTCATTTCAATTGGAGAGGGTGTTGCTAGACAACTAAAACAAAGTTTTAAATATATTTTTTGGATTTATATCTTTCTTCGAGATTCATTTGAAGTTTTAACAAAAGAAATTACAATTTGAAAGCTACATCAAATTGTCGAAAATGAATGTAGAAGCGGAAATGTTTCTCGGAATAGTTCATTTGGATACTAACATGAA
>SCLH01001897.1:34095-58690 GCA_004367855.1 Oikopleura vanhoeffeni | reverse complement strand
AGACTGTTGTCTGCGGATTAGACTGAGAAAAAAACTAAAATTGTAAAAAACTTTTCAAAATCATATTTTTCGAATATTTTGAGAAGAATCATTAATAATAACTTTCTCAGATTGTTGGTAGTTTCTCTTAGATTTTGTGATGGCTCGCGGCCCGCGTCGCGGGTGACACTCTACTCCAAAGTTTTTATCCTCATACGGCTCTGTGATACTGTTATTTGGAGCTTCAAACTTGCATATATGTAACAAAAACCTTCCACAACCCATAGCAATTGTATGAGTTGCTGCAAAATTATATATTGTACAGTACAATTTGTACTTCAAATCTTTTCAAATAAAGTTTTAAAATTATCGAAAAAAATTACGCCGATGTGATTATTTGAACCTTTATTTCATCGGGAACAAGGGCAAATTAATTTATAATTTGGGGATAAAGAGAAAAAAACATTCATTTATCTACGTTCCACTTTATTCAATCATCTTCAGGATTTCAAGTAAAAATAATTCAAACAATAATTTGCACAATACTAGAATTTTTACGAAAAACATTTTTTCACCTAATTTGGCATATTCTATGCTTGAAAAATTTTTCCACTTAACCCTCCGAGGCATATAGCCTTTTGAAAAGCTAAAGCCACTTTAAATAAGCCAAAAATGATGGAAAAATGATCACAGAAACTTCTCCTTCAAATACATTTTAAAATTCGACAATGTGAATCTGAAAATATTTCCTAAAATTTTTTCGGATACTAGGTACAAATTTCATGACGAGTTGAGTAAAAGGCGATTTTTCGCTTAAGTTTTACTTCCGAAAAAATAATTTTTGATCCAAATTTGGAATTGAAATTTCAAATTTGCTTGTTTTTAGAAAATATTTTTTTGGGAGTGAAATTTCAAAATATCTTATCTCGATATAAGTATGAATAAAATGATATACTTTTAAAAAATATATAATTTGTGAAAATCATTCCAGAGTGGTACTCTTATACCATGTCTGCCTTAATAATGTAATAAAAGTCAAATATTTCTATTGTATCGAGAAAACTAACAAATTTTTTCAAAAACCGTTATTTTTTCATGAATATTTTGAACTTATTTAGAAATATCTTTCGATTCCCAACAGATATACTAAATCAGACATAAGTATTGAGTAGAACAAAGCACTGCGCAGTTATGAAGATACATACATTTCTGGAGCCTACCATGAGTCATGGTCAATGACGTAGTATCACGTGGTTTAATTAACCTTGCTTTTCAAACGTTTTTTTCTAGAATATAAATTTTTTTTTTGAAAATTTAACTCTTCAACTTGATCATTAGGGAAAAGTTGAAGATTAATCTCATAAGAGTTTTCTGTAAACATCGCTTGAAAAATAGCCTCCTGAAAGATTATCGTGCCTCGGCGGAACTTTTTTTTATATGGTTCGGAGTAGGGTGTCACCTATCTTTGAAGGTCGGGAAAAATGTCGGAATTATTAATTTTTTTTGTGTTCATGTGGTACCTTACCTTACTGAGAGGAAAAAATATCATTAGGGTACCCCAAAATTTTAACCCTAAGGCGTCCAAAATGAGAAAACTGTACATTTTTCGACAAACAATGTTTGTCAACACGTAATTTTTGACCGGAAATAGAACTTGGAAAATTTTTCTTGGGATCTTTTCTGACAATTCAGACTTCTGGGAACATTTTAATACATATGGTTAAAATAATGTTAATCTCTATTTTCATTTTTTGTCATTCATCTCCGTTTTCGATTTAGTTGAGTTAGGTGACACCCTAGTTCGGAGGGTTAAGAAAATGTTTTTGGCTGTATGTGTGTTTTTAAAATATGCGAAAATTTAGACATTTAAGAGGGTATATCTGGCAGATTTGACATATTCACGGTGATATATTCTGAAAAAAAAAGCTTATGAGAAAAACCGAAAATGCTAATTTGTAGATCTATCGTTAATCTTGCGAATACGAACATTACAAATTATTTTTGACCATTACACCAATAGGTAAGCAGTAATCGTAACAAGGTGTCATTTTCCAAACTCAAAACTATCTCCTCCAGACGTTATATCAAATTGAGCTCAAATTTTCACAGATCACGTAACGGTAGTATGTCAATTTTTGATCTTCGGGCTTTTTTTTGATCGGCGACGGAACAATTCTAGAACGCCAGATAACCGACAATTTTCACAATTTCAGACTTCAAATCTATCTCTGCTAGGATATATTTGCAAATGGCTCAAATTGTTATCAAGTATCCTAAGAACAATTGTAAGAGACCCTTGTCGGGCTTTTTTGCAATTCCAGCTGAAACTCGAAATATGATTTTTTTGGTCATATTTCCAAAAATTTCCGTTAAAAAAAGTGCTTCGATTTTTTCGAAAGTAGGCTCAAAAAGAAAGCCAGTAAAACACTGATGAGAAAGTTGGTACGTCAAGGCGAAATTTAAAAGTTTTAGTGCTCAAATTCGAGCAAACCTTATTTTTTAACTTCATCTTTTAAAAAATACTTAGAAAAATCAAAAAATGCAAAAATTTCGAAAATTTTTTTTGATGATTTGGTTCTTATAACACTAATTATCACTGCACCGTATTAGTTTGGAGCATTTTTACTGCCTTTAAGGCTTTTATTTAATCAGACAGATATACCCCCTTAATTTAAATGCTTTCGAATCATTTGGTAACATCCTTTTTTCGTTGTAAACTCAAACTCAAATTAAACTGATTAATGAAACTCATTGGAATCCGATCATCACTGAATTTATTTTTATACGATATCAATAATACGCAAAGCAAAAAACAAGTGTAAAAAGAATAAACTAGGAACAACAGTACTTTTTTCGCTTTACATTTCTTGAATTATTTTTAAATTGTATCTCGAAAAAATGAAAATCTCAAGCTTCAAATTTTGTTTTCTAATTTTTTGTTAACGGAAAAATGAGCTTGCTAATCAAATAATGCAATCACCGTAACCTAACAGCTTTTTGATTATTTTGTGCTATTTGATTATCGTAAAGACACAAAATAGTGTTCTTATCACATATTTTTGTTATATGTTGATTGACTTATGTTCTTCTAGAATATAATTAGTTTTTACTGACGAGTATCATTATACAAATTTGCTTGCTGATCAAATTATGCGGTTGTCATGAGATAACAGCTGTTTGATTTCTTCGAGCAATTTATCATGAGAAAGAAGAAAAATGAGTTTACTATGACTGTTTTAATATGTTGATTAAATAACGTTGATCTAAAAAATAAGTATTTCTATTGCGGAGTATTATCAATTTTAGTTCATTACATTTTTATGAAGGGCATCATTAGCCTAACGAACTCACCAGTCAAATTAAACAGTTCCCGTGAGTTAACTGCTTTTTGCTTAATTTGAGCAATTTTATTATCAAATAGACGTAAAATGAACTTGTGTTGTAATCACTAATTTTTGTTCTATGTTCATTCTATACCGGTCACAAAAAGTATATTTTCTATTGATGAGTATTAACCCTGAATATATTTTTATTGAATCATCATGCATCATCAGGCATTTCATCAGGCATTTCAGATGAATGTTATTCAGAAATCATTAAACAAATATCATTTTCCAAATCGAAATGAATTTTAAAAATGATGGTGATCTCTATAGCGCGTTTTCGAATCAAATAATTTTCCAATCTCACACCGCCTAATTGGCCAGGGAGTTGGCAAGGGAGAGGGGCTAATTTTACGCATCAATCAATAGGGCTCCCAATATCAAGCATCCTTGCCTATTGTTAAACCCAAGACAATCATCAAGACAGCACTAGTGGGATTCGGACACGCGCTATAGAGATGATCATTATTTACAAGATTCACTTTGGTTAGAAAAAAGATATGAAGTGATTATAACTCCCATTTGTCGTTTTAATGATAACAAGAACTCCAGTACTTTTCGATCAATTTTAACTCACATTTTTAGGTTGAATTAGGACATACATTATTAAAGAAACAGCTTGCACCTCTTCTGGACAATATACCACTTCACTTTCATGTAAGTCTGGGTACATCTTGAATTCTTGTTAGTACAAGCCAAAGCATACTAGTATATTCAAACTGAAATATGTCAAACATATCCTGTTCAGAGGAAGTGAACAAAAATTGCGGGAGAGCGATATCAGTATGGTAGTATAGGGATTTTAAGCGATGGGTGAGTGTAGAGGACGACTGTAGGCCTGTCAAAGACGGTTATTTTCCAGTCCAGCATATTCTCGCGTGTTCAGTCCTTCTGAACACGATATTATCGATTTTTCAAATAATTTTTCTATAAAAGAGTCAGAAAAAGGTTTTTACAAAATTTTTGTGACAAATTGTCAAAAACTCTAAATTTCGAATTGTATAATTTTTGAATTCCCAGAAAGTATTACAAGCAAATGTAAGTTTTTTATTCAGAAAGTTGGTTGTTAATCTAATTATACAATAGTATTGTTTATCATCAAAAATTTCCACGGTAGATTGTCTGGAAAAAAGACGAAAAAACGTTTCGTCAGAAATATACAAACAATATATATCTTCAAATAATATGTGCCACTGAGTTAATTGTGTCTAAATTTTGTAAAATATGTCAATCCTAATAGACTAATAGTATTATACTAATAGTACTATGTCAGTTCACGAAAATTATGAGGTGGCAATGTTATTCTGTGATGAGTAATCAACGATTACGTATCGTAATTTACGTAGCAAAGAAACTTTTATATCATTTTAAATATAATTTTTACGAGAGTTTTATATAAAATTAAATCATAAAGTGATTAAATTAAAATAATTCGATCGGAAAACCGAAATTAAAGTAATAATTCTATGATTCAACCAAATTGACATCATTTTTTGCTCTCTCAACCAGAGATCGGCATGAGAGAAACGAAAATCATATCGATAATGGCTGAAATTAAAACTATATTTGATTGGATCGCAATTTGCGATTCGCAGGGGTCCAATTTAAACTGTATTGGATCGGATTGTATTGACCGGTAGTTATGCTTTAACCGTATCGAATCGTATCCACTGACCCGACCAAAAATTTTAATTGTATTGTATCGGATCAACTGATACCAAAATAACAGTTATATTGGATCGGATCGTATCGAAAAAATCCATTCGATCCGATACTATAATTCCAATACAATCCGAATTTACTTGATACATGAAGGGTTTTTTCAATTGACTGCCTGAAGGTTATACGATCCCTTTAAAATGCCGCTCAATAAGTTATTTGTTCGCAACACGCTACGGTGAAAACAGGAACTTGAAGCCGTTCACAAAAGTGTTTACTGAAATTTTTATACTAGACTAAATCGGTCGAAAGAATAACAATAAGCTGTTTCTTAAATCTCTATGATCACAAGTTCGCTCGCTAGCGGTCGCTGAATGTCACTAAACTCTATCTCCTTTTAAAATATGCATCAAATCGACACAATTTTTCTGGTCAATGCTTTATCACAATAGACTCTCAAATCGATTCTAAAATCATTTTTTTATATTCAAAAGCTTACTCGTAGTCGACATTCTTATGACGGTATTAAAAACCATGGAAAATCTACTTTTGCTCTTAAATACCCTTCGTGTACATAATTGACCCGTGGATGCTTATACGATCATTATAAATTATAATACCAGAAAGCTTTTGATGGTAATTTTGAAGCGATGTGGTGACTTTTTAATCGAACTTACAATCACTCTGAAGTTATTTACTGTAGTTCCAAGCAGCAAATTACAGCAGAATGTTTTTGTGACCAGTACCTCTTAAAAAACTACATTGTAGATTAAAATTTCTTTATTTTGTAGTTAAATTCAATTTTGATCGGTGAAGATTTTGTTTATAAGTTATAAAATTATAACCCAATCAAATACAACCAGCCAATTTCAAAAAAATAGCATTGAAGTTTGCTTTATTTTATAATATGTAATTTTAAATTTAAGAAATCAAAAACAAATTCAAATTGTGGCCAATTTGCCGTTTCAAAACCCATAATAATTCGATTAAATCTATGGAGACAAAAAAAGTTTAGACGTATAAATATATTTTACAATTCTGCTTCTTGGGGCTCTCATGAATGTCAGCAGAAGTTAAAACACACATTAACCTCCTGACATCCAAAAACGAGAACTTCGCCTGACACCCAAAAGACTATCTGAAGGCACTACTTTGCGCGCTTATCACGGGAAAACTGGAATAGATATCAATTCAATTATTTCTCACTGATTGCTATCAAGAATATAATCAAGTGAATAACACAACATTAACAAATTTCAAAATTTGTGAACTCGATAACTGCGAGAGAAAAGAGAGGTTCACTCACCTTGTATTTTTTGAAAAAACCATACATTTTTTACAATGACATATCCTTTTAACGACTTTTTCTTAATCTAGGATGTGCGGGCTGAGGGAGCCAATCCTAAAACTCCTAAGACCCCTACTAGGCACTCATAAGGCCGCTTTTCAGCCCGCACATCCTAGATTAACAAAAAGTTGTTAAAGGGATATAAGTTACAAATTGAGCAGTGAAACTCGAGCTATTTATAACTGGTCTTAAATTTGAAATATGATATCTCGATCGCTTACAAAACAATTATTCATATTGCCGCTTGTCAAAATATATGCAGCAAAATGTGAAAATATTGCTAATCAGCTGATAACTAAAAATCAGTACCACCTTATGTTTTAAACTTGATCGATTTGTCTGTGTAGGCTTAATTTGGGCTAAATTGCCGTTCAATTTTTTCGGAAAATATTTTTTTTAAAAAATGTTTATTTCATTAATTTGAGTTTCATAAAAATAACTTGTGAAAAAAAATTTATCCTCGTATAAAGACTGCAGATAAAATAAACTTATATCAAAAAAATCCTTTCCAATACTTTCCAAAAAACTGACTTCCCAGAATTTCGATATCATGTATCGTTATCGCACAATTAATTTTTTAAGAAATTTTGGCGAAAATCCTAAAAAAGTAGGGACAAATATCTTTCGAACGGCTAATCGTATGAAATTTCCAACAATATTTTTGGAGATGAAATTGCAAATTTTATCACGCATTTGAATTATAGGTCTGTGACGATGTTATTTCTGCGCTGTTTAGGCCCCCGAAAATTATTTTGCCTTCAGATAGTCAAAGGGTGTGAGGGGATTAAAAAGCTTTTCCAAGTTGAAAAGTTAAGAAAAGTCAGGGAAGTACCAGTTAGGAAACGAGGACTGTAGTTTTCCTGTTCAAAGTTTAACAAAGAAGTTTTCGAATAATTGTAACTAATATGTCTTTAAGCTTTCTCTTAAGCTTAACTGTAAAGATAAAATTTCAAATAAAACGTGCTTTGGAAAAATTTATCAGCCTCACAAAAGTTATAAATTTTTTTAATATTTGCTAAAGTGCTGCTCTTTAGACGGTGAGAGAGGCCCTCGAGAAGTTTTCAACTTTTATGCACGGTCATTGGAAAGTTTTGAAGGAGCGCAGCGTGGCTGAAGGTGAAACATTCAAGTTAGCTGCTTCAAACATTATTAAATTTGGAAAAAACATATCATAACAAGTTCAAACTAAATGGAAAAAAACGTGATAAGTTTTATTGTTTTGCGCTACAAAATTTCAGCGAAGAAATTTCGAAAAATATTTTTTTCAGTCAACTGAAACTTTATACAATTATCCGTTATTGGATCTTAAAAGTAAGTAATCTCGACAAAGGTTGGAAAAAATATCATCTTCTACCTAATTTTTTTGCTTCAACCTACGCAAAAAGGGGATTTAAAATGAAAACAAAGCCAATTTTTTTAAAATTCTGATCTTGACTATTTAATCAGAATGTATTCTGTTTACATCCAACTCAATCAAACACCAATTAAAAAAATTACTTTTTGAATCAAACAGGTTAAGTGGAGGTGGTCAACACAAAAAAATGGCAATTTGAAAAAAATTGATATTCGTTTTGACAAAATTGTGAAATTTACGAAGCGGCACGAAGAGAAATTGAAGGAAAAATTTTGCTGCAAAATCATTAAAACGCAGCCGGCCAATTTACTTTCCTCGCTATCGGCTTTCATTATATGAAAGTTGAATAAAAGTTACCGTATTTAAGCGTTGAAGAAATCGATCGCGTTTTTCCGAGGGTTTCCAAATCATTTTTTTTTGTTTAATGCAATTTTCTTGCACTTAGGCGGCATAATATGTTGGCTAATGGTAAATGTAAAAATTAAAAAAAATTAAAATGCAAAAATGAGATATGCAATTAGTTCAAAATGCATATTAAAATAGCTGACAATTCACTAAATGAAATGCTTTATCAGATGGTACAACATTTTATCAAAATACTGTAATTTTTTATATTGATGTCAATTTCAGCTCATTACATTTCACCTTTTAAATATTTTACCCTTGACCGACAATTTGCTTAAGATGGAATATTTGGGCTTTAAAATACTTCACAAGAGGCCTTGAAGGCTTGAGGTATCCTTGTAGTTGGTCTGTTTTCGAATTGAACATATATTCTTCTCATTAAATACATTTCAAAATTTTAGTAATAAGGCTTTACGGGGCGGACCACCACCTTGAGTTAAGTTTTGTAACGTGCTGAATAAAGATATTTTTTGCTTGAATTGTGTGGACAAACTATTTAAAAAAATTGGATTGTTGAAAAATATACGATACTGATCGGGGGAACCATATTATACAGGCCATTTTTGCGAAGGCGATCCGATGAACAATCATGTGTCGCAATACAAATAGACGGTCATTTGTAGTCACACTTATAGCGCACTGTTAAACGCTTATTGATACTGCTTAAGTTCACATTCTCTAAAAATGATGTTAGGTGAAAATAAATCCATTTTTTGATTAAAATATACCGTAAAAACAAATTAATTGCGGAAATAAGTTATGGATTTAGACTTATTCATCCCCAATTAACTAAAAGTACGACGCACATGGTTTATGCAATAGCAGTTAACTATTATGGGAATTGTGGATGCAAGTTTCTTCAGAACTGCGAGGGAATGAGCTTTTGTAAAACTCAAATATTTTATGTCAGAATTGAGTAAACATTATATTTTGGTTTATTTATATATAATTTATATTTCAATTTTAATATAACTTGAACAGTCTTTAAAATTTTGATTTAAAAAGTGATAAAAATCAGATATTTGCATTTAAAATATTGTAAGTGCAGTAGATATTTCCAATCACTGTTTCTCATGGCAGGGGGTTTTTTAACAAAAAAATTTTTAACAAAAATTTTTTTAACAAATCATTATTTAACAAAACATTTTTTAACAAAAACAGCATTTTTTAACAAAAAAGTTTTTTAACAAAAAAAATGCATTTTTAAACAAATAAACCATTTATTAACAAAAAAACTATTTAATAACAGAAAAAACATTTTTTAACAAAAGAAAACATTTTTCAACAAAACAAAACATTTTTTAACAAACAAATCATTTCTTAACAAAAAAATCATTTTTTAACACAAAAATCATTTTTTAACAAAAAAAACATATTTTCCCGATATAAAACTTTGAACTTTTTAAGACATTTTTGCGTTTATTTTTGTTACAGTTTAATAATTAATGATGAGAAAAACGCTTAAACATGTAATGGACTCAGAAAATAAAGATTAAAAATGTTGCGGCTAAAATAATTATCAAGCAGAAAAAATGCTCAGAATTCTACATTTAAATTTTTCGCCATTCTGCTTGTGACCTATAAATGCCACTAATTTATTTTTTAACAAAATGACCTAAAAACTAAGAAAAAAAATTTTTTAATCAAATATAAAATTCAAACAGTTTTGTAGTTATTCTAGCATCGACGGGAAAGTGAAGGCCAAAAGGTTAAGAATGTCAGAACAGAATATTAGAGCGAAAGAATGCATCTGCGTACTGAGTCACTGAAGTAATTATGCGGAGAATGTGGCGAGTTCGGTTTTTCATAAAGAAGAACATTAGTAAAAGTGTAAAAAGCGTGGTGTTTTTGGTTCGTTCAGATCCGGTCTAAGGATCTAATGAAGTAAGGCTCTGTTACGGCGTTCAAGTAAAACATGAAGCTTTTATGCAGTACTCTGAGTGTCCACGAACAGCCGCTAGAGAGCAAAACACGCGGGCCATGTGCAGGCTCAATTTTTTTGCTGGTTTAAGAAAAATACTGTTATAGGTGACACTCGTGGCATGGCAAACTTTTCTCGGAAAAGTCATGGTTATTGTCTAAAAATATGGTCGTTGTATCCTGCGAACACGACCCTATTTTAACCTAACCCTAGCCTTTCCCAAGAAAGCTTTGCGTCGTTCTATACCGTGTACACTGGACACGAGTTTTACCTAACCTAGTTCAATACTTTCAAGATAGGATGATATCAGTGTGTACACATAAAATTATAGTGCTACACGGGGCATGGCAAAACTTTTTGTCAACAAAAAACTAGGGGTTGGTGCAAAGACAAGGGTCTACGCAACCCTAATCTCTCTCCCTATTTTCCTGACAAAGAAGTTTTGCACAGTTTTTATCCGTGTATACTGGGCACGATTTTCAAATTTTGTTAAAAATGTTTTCCCCATTCTGTACTTTATAATAAAGCATAATATAGAGCTTTCAAAACACTAATAATGAACACCAGATATATTTTGATATTTTTGTGTGAGGATTACCTTCCAACAAATGTTCTTTTGATAAGTTTGAAACTCAAAATTTTTTTTGTAAAAAAATTTTTTTTTGTTATAAAAATTTTGTTTTTAAAAAATGTTTTTGTTAAAAAATGTTTTTTGTTAAAAAATGTTTTTTGTTAAAAATGTTTGAAAATGTTGATTAATAATGTTTTTGTTAAAAATTTCCCCCTAACCCATGGTCCTACGGAGGCCCAAGGCTAAGTTTAGTAATCGAAGAAACTTTTTCCCTGACATTTCTAAAAAATAAAGGGTTAAAACCTCTGGACTGAAAATAAGATCCAATGTAATTACTGTACATTTTTATTCATTTGATATTAATAAAATTAATATAATAATAAATAAATAGTGATGCAAAACCTTTTGTGTTTTGGACACACAATTCGAAAATGTCGAGCAAAATTCAAGATCCAAAATTTTAAATATACATGTTACGTCAAATTTACGCTGATGACGAATAGAACTTTTTTGGAACATTTTAAGATTCATAGCCCGAATGCTGATCGGTTTGAAATTCAAACAGTCAAGAATCAATGGCATTGTCAATTTCGTTATTTTGGAACTACAAAACTAAAGTTGGACCAGTATAAATATCCTAACAATTTGAGCAATGCCTGAATCTTAATTTTTAAGTTGTTTTTAAAGACAAAATTCTGTAAACAAAAGCTAGAATTGGTGAACTCGAATTTTGTAAAGATCTTCATGACTAGGCCAAAAAAATAGCGTTGGCATTCAAATTAACAGACTCGTCGATTTTGTTAATACACAACCTCGTGTAATAGAGATTAGAAGTGTGTTTTAAAAGTGTATCTATACACTGTTCAAACAATTGTCTATGTTCAAAACAACAAGAAACCTGTTATAACTTCCTTGACAAAAACCTGTACAAATAATATTTCCTTGTCCACGTGAAGTTTAAATTAGCTAACTTTTTCTGCAATCGTGTAGATGTTTAGTAAGAAAAAAAAGTTTATCTGAACTACTGTGTCCGGGTAAACCGGATCATGGACAGTTTATCATTTTGATATATTATCAATACGAACAGGGGTAAAATACAAAGGAGCGGCTTTCCGTACCAATGGCCAATCGCTTTTTTGTCTCCTTATACTTTGCTTTCGCTGGGTACGGAAAGCACGCCCGACTGATACAACGTGACCGACCTTTAATCCGGCTCGCCGTGACCATTTTTTATGCTTAACAAGACTGTACAATTTTTTATTCACCAGCGCCAAGTCATTTCCTCACACGTGATCCACCAGGTACTGAGATACAACTCATGACAACACAGATAATTGAACTGATTCTGTTGCATAATGAGTTATAAATCTAAGATAATAAATATATTATCTAGAAAAGAATCATTCTCTGCTCAGTGAATCCATAGCCCTTTATGGTTTTAATACGGTTTAACTATGGTTTTATTGAATCCCAAGAATGTTCGGTTCATGCCCCCGAAAATGTAATGGGGCGGTTTTGGTGCTTTCCCAACAAGAAAATCACAAAAAGAACAAATCCAATTATTTATCAAATTATCATTTCGTCAATTATAAACGATTTTAATAACGATTCATTCAGTCATAACGAGGTCATATCCCCATGACGAAACCAATAAAAGATTGACAATCAAATATCAAAAGTTCATGTCGAAAAAAAATAGAACCAGATAAAACACAAAAAACAATATTAACTTTTTCACCTATCACATATATTACTTTTGACTACATATCACCTTAGCAAACTACACACAAAAAAACAATATAACCAATTTAAAAAGAAAGTTAGAGTGTTCTGGAAACTGGTTGATCTCACCCACAAAAGAGACCCTCCCGCCGAAAGCAAACCCCCAGATAACATGGTGGAGGAGCGGAGCAAACCCCAGATGAACATGGTGGATAATTACAGGCAACAAGAGAGATCCATTAAGTAAACTTTCTAAAAATAATTAAAATTCTCGTTATTAATTATATTATATTATTTATTATTTGTTTCTCGTTTAGTTAATATTCTCGTTATTTTTTGTTCAAAAATGCAGAACTAATATATTTTTTAGCTGTTAAAAGGCCCATCTTTTGCTTAGAAAATCTTGAAAAAAACGCCTATCTTTTGCTTTCACCTAACGAGCGGTGATTCTTGAAACATAAAGAATAATCATGGGAATACTTGCAGGCATCAAAGACCCGAAATGGTAATAATACGCAATGAAACTGACTCAAATTCAGGCAGCCAGCCAATCTATTATGAAGTTGCATCATTTCAATAGTCACGATCTGTCAGCCGACGTGCGTGAACTCATATGTGTGATTTTTAAACAATTTTTCTTTAATTAATGGAACTTACATTGGCGAGGGTAATTATAAACAATGGCCATAATAGGACCATTGTGCTCGTCTATTATGACTCGAATTATTCGTCGGAATAATTGGTAAGACTAGGCCAAACTAGACGTTTAGGACCTTTAGCATGTAAGTGAGGTGACAAAAGGGCCAAAATTGAACACTATTTTCTGTGAAATTCAATTTTAGAATAAGTCAAAACAAGCTCGGTATTTTTCATTGAAGCGTTTTCTTTTTTTACTAAAATTAACAAACTTAATTTAATTGCGTCTTTCTACGATTTTATCGAGGACTTATATAATTTATAAATTGAAACAAAGCTCAACAATTAATTAACGCAAAACTAATATACAGGGTGCTCGTTTTCGGGAATCGTTCCCTAACGACCGACAAGGACATACGTTATTGGCCGATCATGGGCTTGGATACTCCGCCAATGAAAGATGCTTTTGTTTTGAACGATGGTTTTTTTCAAGAACAAGCCAATGCACAGCCTAGCTTAGTGAATAGTATCTCGTGAGCTCTTTTATTTTATCAATATTTTGTATAAGTTTTTAATAGAAACTTTCTATCATAAATCGCATTAATTCCCCCACAAATTCATGGGGTTTCCAGTTGTTAATAAGAAAATAGTCTAGTCGAAAGAATTGGATGTCCCTGGTCAAACAAAAAAATAAATATCAACGAGGTGACTGCAGCTTGTATCAGTTAAATTTCGTTGGCTTCCTTATTTATTTCATGAGACATTAATCATCAATATCTCCAAAAATTTTATGATCAACAGTCAAAGTAATATATTTTTAAAACTCTTACGAATTATTAAAAGAAATTTTCCAATGAACTCGAACTAGAAAAATATCTCTGTCATTTGACACAATTTAGAAAAATATCTCATTTGACACCATTACACAATCTTGCAGATTCTCAGCAGAATCTTAAAGACTTTCCAATATAACCTCTAGGATCCCTTCGTTTCTTTGAAAAAATCCAAAAGGACTCGTCTTTAACACGCGATTAACCAGATGGTTGGTTAAGTGGCTAAAGTGATAAATGCAGTTTGCCTAGTTCAAGGAAAGATTTTTCCATGTAATCTTTCAAAAAATGAATTTATTATATTGGTTCAACCGTATCGAAGCCTGCAAATTCTTAAAATCACAAACACCACCCGATTAATTATGCGTTATTTCAAAGCAAAATTATACTTTAAAAATAATTTCCAAGATGCGAGACATTTTCAGATTATTAAAATCGTAAATTTTAATGCGCTGAAGGCAAAAATGAATTTAATTTTATTTGAAATTGTTTGTGATAAAAGTCGAATCTGATTCGTTTAAAATTTAACGCGATAGATATTTCTGATTTACTGATAACGTAATTGCGCAATTAGCTGTTATCTGAAGAAGGTATTATGAACTTTTGGTCTAGAATTCTTACAAATATAAATATACATATCGATCTTACATAAAAAAAACATAATTTATGTTCAATTGTTGTCACAAATATTCGGTGAAAATAACTGTGTGATGACAGTTTAATCCATTTACAGTACCTTAAGTACGTTTAAGTACCTGGAACAATATTGAGTAATGATTCGAAAATTCTTCTGGAGTTTTTTGTGATCCACACATCGAAATTAATTCCCCATCAATCGGTAAATACTGTCAAATCTGTCAGGAACAGACCTCTTTCTCCCCTCTAAAAAGTCTTTTTTCGAATAAATTTCCACTTTCCTTATTTAGATTTTTTTTTGATTTTTGGCTGTCTCTTGAAAAAAAATCAAGACCGTTATCTATTGGTACCAGAAATACTCATAAATGATCAAGCAATAAAAACTCCATAAATGATCAAAAATACTCGTAAATTGATCAAGCAGTTAAAAATTTAATGACACACAAACCGCTGCAGTGTATGTTTTTTATTTTATGAATAAGCGGTCATTTTAGCTTTTTGTTGCAAATTGCTTGAATTTCCTGAGTTTACGCAAAAATTGAACCATAACTGTCTAATCCCCTTGATACGGTCAAAATTTTTTATTCTCTCCTTCAAAATTTAATATGGGGAGTGTAGGTGTGACATACCAATTTTTCATAGTGAATAGGAAGTCCTTAAACACAAATCTTAAACGTGATTTAAGGGATTTAATTAAAAATGTTTCAATTTCAATTAATCAAAAGTTAAATTGTACAGTGGAGATATACCACGAATTTTTTCTTAGAGCTTTCGATATATCCTTTCACTCTTTGGTTAGAAATACGTAAGCCACTACTCCTTTTAACGTTGTTGATTTAACGTTATGACTTCGAAAATATACATGTATACACAATGTCATTAAAATCAAGTTTTGTGCTTTTTTGGGCTTTTGAAAACAACTTGTGCGTTTTGAAAAACAGTCGTAAGGATTCGACGACAGAGTGTGATTTCGAACGCGCGCTAAGAGATCCACTTTCATTTTCAACGATTAACTTCGGTTGGGAAAAGGTATAATAAATACTTATAATTTGGCTCCTTAAGTTTTTGTGGAAGAATTACGCCGAAATTGTTTGTCAAGTGAAAATGATGAGTAAAAATTCAACCAGAAACGTTAATAGACCCCTATTTAACATTTCATTAAAAACCTGAGTAGGTAAATAATAAGAAATGAGTGAATTTTCTACTTATCAGAAAAAAAAAACCCCTCGTTGAAAATATCGAGAATTTAATTTTGCTCTTCTCGCCTGACTTTGCTAACCTTATTTATGACGAATCTTTAATTTTTTATCTATCTTTATTCGTTTAAAAAATCTTTTTGATCCAAAATGATAAATAGCTTGAGAAAATATTTTAACCAATCAAATATTTTTCTCGTAAAATTTTAGCAACCCAATTGATTAACAAACACAACACTATAGCCAAAGATTGGTAATCAAATCGATTGTATTATAAAGAGATTGACTGCGTTTTTTTACCGAGAAACTCCCTATTGTATTAAAACTTCACGTAGAAACCACAAACAAGCACATTTTAATCAGCAAGTACAATATAAAAATCATAAAATCGGCTACAAAAATAAAATCAAGTTCAACGAAAGTCAAAACTAACCGTTCCAATCAGATTAGAAAAATGAACTGGCTTGCATAAAGTGACAAAAGCTTTCCCAATTAAACCAAAAATTATGAAATCATTATACTTTAACCCTTGAATAGCACAGAACGTTGACAAGTTTTGAAAGGGCCTCAAAGCTAAGCTTAAATTGTTTTTAAATGGTGTTTTTAAACTAAATAAACAAACTTAACCATTTTCGGAGAATTAAAGACTTCGGTTGGATACTACCAGCCACAATGAAGAAGTCTCCTTAATCAGCATCGGAACAAAATAATCGGATTAATGAAACCCTAATAAGGAATTCGGAAATCAATTATAATTATGTTTTGTTTTTTCATGAAAATCAATTAATAATAATTTCATAATAAATCAAACATAATTTTTACGTATCAATTTTCCAACAAATATTTTTTATCTTTTTTTTAAGCTCTGTAAAGAAACCAAAAATTCTTTTTTTTGATCATGGAAGAAATATCAGAAATTATGTTTTTTTTGCTTATTTTTTTACTTTCCAATCGAATTTTGACGAAGAAATTCTATCCCACAGATCAAAATACTCTAAACAAAATAAAACTGTCCTATCTACACAATTCTTGTCAAAACCAATAAAAATTCTACAAAAAATAAATAGAGGTCGTATTTTAGACTATTCAAATCTCCAGAGAAATAAATGACAGAAACAGTTTAACGATTGTCCTTTTCAAAGTCAATGACTAACGACAAGAAATGAGGATATTGCTTGAAACATTAAAACTCACTCAACCCGGCCTTCAGGCCATGGGCTGAAAATGACTTTATCACACACAACACACATATAATAACATGTCTTTAACAAAAGCCGCCTGCAATTACGCTAAAACATTCACTTCTTGTAGTCTATTCGTCCATAAATTCTCTACTATCATTCCAAAGCTCCTTATCATCATCTCTTGCTTATAAAAAAATATAATCTTAAAAATGTGAATAAATCTATTTACCAAATCATGACGTCTTGTATATATATTTAAGTCAGAATATCAAATGCTATTCAGAAAACCCTAACGAACTGATAAATTCGCTTAAGTCAAAAAAATGAAACTATTCCCTCTGCTGAAAATCTACTCAAGCTCAAGAAAAAAATTGAAGAAAAATTAACGAAATAGGAGAACTATTTGACTTTAATCAACACAGAAAAAAAATTAAATAACATTGATCATGAAGAAGATCACCAAAGCTCTGGAAGTCATATTGCACCCAATTTAAAAGGAAAGCAGCAGCAGATTAAATAAAGTACAAAAAGCTCACTCGTCCTAGCCTCGTGCATTGCACTTACAAATTAGCTAGTAAAAAATATTTAATTCATAGCTGCATGAACTTCTTTGTCCAGAAGAATGAACAAAATAGTGAACTGTGCTTTTGAACATATTTAAAAGTCGAACAAAATTATGCTAACGCGACGAATAGACTATATATAAATATTGAACAAAATAAAATTTTTTTTTCAAATATAAATCTAACACCATATAAATATGAAAATAATAAATAACACCCTTTGAACCCTGAGCAATTCCTTGTGGCGAAACAAAAGTTTTTCCTGATTTTGACCAGTTAAATATAAAAAAAAAAAATTTAAATCGACCCAAGAAAAAAAATAAAAAACACCAAAATACACATATCTATTGTCAAAAACTATTTCTAGCTTATGAATTCGTTTTTGTTGCAAAGAATTTTCGCTCTTATTATTCACGAGAATTAGAACTTAAAAAGGTGACAAAATATTTTGCTATCTAAATAATATGTTGAATTAACTTGTTTAAATTTTTAACGTTTTCTAGTCAAAAACAAGAATAGAACCTCTTAGCAGAAAAAAATTTCTTTAAACTGAATAAACCTCCTTATCACAAAAAAAAAAATAAAAAAAAAAAATCATCATCTTCTCATCACCATGAGAAACTTTAATTTAAATACCGACAAATAAATAAGATTATAGAAAGGAAAAAAAACCTTCCCTTAAAAATATTATTTAAGGTTCAATATGCGTCCAGCTCCTCTTGGTGATTACAATGTCGAAAGAACGGGATTGAGTGGAATTGGAGTTCCCATCGGCGAAAATCGACAGATATAGACATCCATCCCGACGATGCCCGCTCCCATTTCACTGCGACTATGCAGGATGACATTCTCCGTACCCACATCTCTTTTGAACAAAAGGTGGATAATGTGAATAAGTAGAACTCTACATAAAAAATGAAGAGTACAACTAATGTCCAGCTCAATTTGCAATTATCATTGGAGCAACGGCCAGGGAAAAAGATTCAACTTCTCTAATAAAATGAGGGAGATCACAAATCAGGTTAGCAGAAGGAACTGAAAAATGAAACTCAATTTTATTGTAGTTGAACATTTCGAAAATGACCAAAATGTGAAGGAATTTAATCACATATGGAAGATCACTCATTACAATGAAAATAAAAAGATAGTATTCCAAAAAAATCCTGAATGATGTTATTTATAAACGCATCGTTAGCAAAAAACAAAGCCGCGCTGATAGAGAAAAATAGAAAGAATACAGAAAGAACCAATAAAATGAATTGGAGTAGCAAAATAAATTAACAAGACAAATTAAACTCCAAGACAAAAAACTGTACACGGCAGTAATGAAAGGAAAAAAAATTATAAAAACTATCGAAAAATAACAGCATCCTCTGGAATAGTCAACATTTCTGTAAAAATGAACATAAAAAAAAAAAGAAAAAAAATTAACGAAATAAAATATAAAATAAAAAAAATATATATTTAACAAAAAAATATATCGTAAACAAAATGTCATATGTACACTAAAATCAATTAATATAAAATCTATAAATTTAATAGCTGACTTACAAGGATTTTGTAAGATCAATTCGGAGAGCGCTTCTCATCATTAGATGAAACAAACCAATCAAATCCTCTATTAGTTTTACGCTTGTGCGGTGCCCTTAGAATTGATTGTACAAATCATCTTAGTGAGCGTTTTTGAGATGGAGTTCCGTTCCGAAAAGGATAAACTTATTTATCCAAAATGCGAGATGAAGGATAATTTCAGAGTACAACAATCGAACTCAAAGAAAATATACAAACAGAAAGTTCGACAATAATCATTAAAAAATCACATGTACCGTATGTGACGTACGGTTTGTGAGCTGAACTTTATTTTGTTATTTCGATTGGCCTATTAATTATATGCTATAAATTATAGCCTACAAGGTATAATTGACTATTGATCCAAAAACCCAGAATAATTTGGAAAAGATATTTTGCTGATAAATAATATGAGTTCAATATTTAGTTCGAAAATGTGGTCACTGCGTTATAAAAAACTTGGCGGAAAGAATGCAGCAATAAGGTTTCATAAATTTTGAGTTGAACTGAAATAAGGGCTATACAAAATAACCATTTTCATGAATTTCTACAGTAGGTTAAAAACTAAAATAAACGATGAAAATATGATGTATTAACTCAATTCTCAAAAAAGACATATGAGTTTGAATAAGCTCATTTCTCCAGGTCTCTGGCAATTAGCACCCACAATTCCCTTAACGATGTGATGTTGAAAGTTGTTTTCTTGGAAATCAAAAAGTAACGACCTTTTCATAAAATTTTCAAATATTTTTCTAATAAAATTTGCAGAGTATTGATCAGCTTGAATAGAGTAGTCTCGAACTCGTAACGGATATCCGTGGTGATCCCTGGATAAATGAAATTTGTGAAGAAAACTGGAGAAAATTAAATTTAAAATATGCTGAAGATGGATGGATTGATGGAAAATTAAATTTCTTGCCAAATATTGCACATATAAACCAGCATGGAAGACTTTTATTCTGATTCATCAATTCCGAACTAGAAGTGACATATTGTCAGCATTATCATATAATAAAATAAATTTCTTACAGTCAGTATTATTCTTGACTTTCTTCGCAACATTTAAGATTCTTAGTCTTTTGCACTCTGAGGCAGGGATAATCAGAACTGGATCGGATCAGATCGGAATAGGATCGAATCGAATCGATTTTTTCCGATCCGATATAGGTGATACGATCATCGATACGATCTGATCCGACATGATTTTATTTTCCTCATGCCGAGAGTGCTTAATGGCTTCAAATAATAATCAGAATAGTAATAAATGGGCAGTGCCCATTGGGCACTCCAAAATTTGTGAGGAAGAAAAAGCCCTAAATTCACAAGTTTTCGACGCTTTCTAGACTTTGCTTACTTCACACTTATATTATTTCTCTGAAAAATACCTCACTTAGATAATGTCTTAATACACGAAACGTTAGTAAATAAAAAAATTTTCAACAGTAATTTAGTTGAAAAACTGAGCAAAACAAAGAATTTTTGAGAAAATTAGATGACCTTTTCAACAACAATAGTCACGTTTCTTTGTGGTTCGAAACTTACTCAGAGCAAGGATCCACAAATTTGGGAATTTCTTATTCAACCTATTCGATCCGATCCAATTGTGCCAACCGCGGACCAAGAGGACAGTTTTCGCGAATGATCTCCAATTTTTTATAACGGAACCTTTTCAAATTAATAAACGATGACGAAAATTTGTACTTGCCACTTTTTCAGCCAATTTTTTTAATATAGTTCGGCTATTGAAAATATTCAGAATAAAATTCAATTTAAAAATAAGGTCCGAATCAGACCATTGTTTCCAATTTGTTTACTCTCTCACACATAAAACGCCATTTGTGGACGCTACCGTAGCGTTTATTACGGGAAAAGTAAAAGTGCTTGCAACTTCACTGTTCTTTAGTCCTTGAGATTAAGGATAGACCTAACTTTTTATACTCTTTAATTTAGTTTTTGACTTTATTAACCACGTAGAATAGTGACATTTTCAAAGTGACCTCTAGCCAACGCAATTCATTTCGGAGAAAATAAAAGATGTCAGAAAAAAAAGTAATGATGGAGGAGATCCAGAATAAAATTTTCTAAATCGTGACTTTCTCAGAAGTAACTTGCAATTTTCGGTCTTCCATCTACAGCTGTTTTCCGAAAATACCCAACCTACGCAATTCATCGAAATCACTTCTGAAGAAATAAAAAGTTACTCAAAAAAGTCAGATCGAAAATTGAAAATAGAGCAGATTCAGAAAAAATTTTCCTAAAAAGTGATTTACTTAGAAGTAACCTGAGATTTCTGGTCTCTAATCTACAGGTGTATTTCAAAATGGCTCCGTGTGTGAGGGGGTGAACAAGAACTGATGATAAAACAATTTGACTAATCTCTGAATAATATCGAAAAATGGTCCGATTCGGAGCAATTTAATTTTAATATTCATAAGATATTTGTGCTTAGTTTGAGCTATCTAAGAATGTGATCGGATTAATTGTTTTCAAAAGCCGAATTATGTATAAAAATTTTGGTTAAAAAGGACTTTAAAAAGACCCAGCAAGTACCACAATAAATATAGCTTATTAATGACGTGTCAAATTACCAAAAATAACTAGTAAAACACTTTTTACAAAATTCAAGACTTTATTAAAATGCTCGTCATTGTGTTGCACTCACGATGGTTTAAGAGTAAATTTTTTATCATATTAAAAAATTCCTGAGTCTACAAGTCTATATGAAAAATCTTTAATTCAACCGAAGTGACTCTTTATAGCGACGATAGGGTGTTCAAACCGTTTACATCTCAGCTTTTGGAAACGACTCATTCGGTTGTGTTGTTAAATTGCTAAACATTACCACATATATATATATTTAGAGAAAAAATCGAACAAAAAAGTCCGTATCGGATGTATTCAATTTGTCCTCACAGAAACTTTCAATAAAAAATTTATTATCTCAAAAAGTAAGTAGGTAAAGCACTCTCGAGAACTATTAGTTCACAATTAAGCAAAAGCTTTTTTATGTAAAAATTTTATGAAATTTAAAATAACATTATGAATATACTCCATAAACATAGCTTGAAAAAGAAAAGGGTTAAATAGCAGGTTAAAGACAGTCATAATAGTGTCTTGGTAACTTCATAACACACTTTCTCGTTCTTTCAGATAGCTAATGATAAAAAAAAAATCATAATTTTTTTTTCTGAGAAATTTAGGAAGTTTCAAAAAAATCTGAGATGAAAAGTTTCGACTGTGGACACTAGGGTGTTACAGGTTTTTCAGCATTGGAATTCTACGATATTTAGGGAAAAATGAAAAAGTACAATTTGTTCAAAATTTTTCAGAGACCAAGAAAAAATTTTCTAAAATTTTCAAAAATCCGGGCTTCTCATTGGTCGAAAATCGACTCACTCAAACTGAGAAACAGTGGTTTTGTGAGTGTTCTCCTGAATCTCCAGATTCCGATAAACTATATTAAAATTTTTTTGGGCAAATATTTTGGGAGATATCGGCAGTTTAAATTTCAAAAATTGCCATTTTTTGAGAAATTTACGACATTTCGGCATAAATTGTCAAAAAATCGGCTTGTGGAAATTATGCGGCTATAACTTAAAGATAGCTCTCCACTGGACAGCCTAAAGAAGATTATTGATCAACCAATGAAGATACTTTGTTATTTTTTGTAGTGTCGACCCTGGTTAGAGGAAGTAAACTCTGAACATTCATAATAAGTAATTAGTTCGTTTCAAAAGCTGAGAATATTGAAAAAAATTGGTAATACGCAGCGTATTATATCATTAAATTTTTATCTCAATTCTTGTTTAAATTTAAGAGATCATTCGCAGTATTTTCATTTGATCTTGATTTTCTAGAAAAAACAAATATCATGAAAATCGACAAAAGAGCTCATAAGTCAGGTAAAATTAATATAGCTAATACTGTACTTATAGTAATACAGTACGAGGTTGTTCACGGGTGATCTTTAAATTATAGACTTTAATCTACAGTAAACATTGAAAAATAAATTAATCGCACAACGAGAGTGTTATTCTACAAAATACTGAATGCGTAAGTATGACTCCTACAGTTAGACGAATTCAGTGGAAATAAATTCTAAAATAATTTTTTCCATCACTCAAACAAATTTAATCCTCTAGAATCTAGCTTCTCAACTGAAATTTCCAAAAATGATGCCGGCAAAATTAATTTCAATCACTGTTTTTTTGACTGGTTAAAATTAATTGTATTTTTTGTCGATTTTGATACCTTATTTTATGTTAATATAAATGTATAATTATTTTTTGCATGTCCAAGGACCGTCCGAGCTTAAAAAAATTAAAAAAAATGTTTTTTTTGCAAATTTGGTCCTTTGAAATTCATTTTGGGAACTTCGGATCTCTGCTGCCGATTGATTAATTTTTGACCAATTAAAATGTCGTATTTTCAGTAATTTGAAGATTTTATGTCAATTTTTTAGAAATCTTCCTTTCAGAAATTAATCAAATTGGTTGCTTTGAATTTCCAGAAGTGTCTTCGCTTTCATAATGTGTCGCAAGTTGTGACTCACAACCTCGGACAACCGTATGTTAGGCTAATCAGAAGAACCTAAAACAACTTGGCACTTGTTGACAAAATATCTGATTCGCGTAGATATATTTTTCATAAGTCAAGTAGAAAAATTCCGATTTTGAAAATTGTCGAAATGATTCATAATTTTCGAAAATTTTATTTTGAATTCGAGCAGGAGAAATATTAGAATATATTTACAAGTCACTTCATCAAACTCATTCAAAACTTGTATTAATTATCATTTGAAAATAATTGATCTCATTATAATTAGTTTACTTTTAAGCACATAAATCTATAAATTTATGTGATCACACTGTGTTTCATATTCTTGCTTGAAACTTGATTATACGACAAATAATTCCGACGACAAAATAAGTTATCTACGTGATAATTATTTTTATTTCCTGAGAGATTGTACGTGTTTGTTATGAGCCAATAATACAATCGAGAGCAAAAGTTCATCATTCATGCTACCTGCGTAACACTAGTTTATTGTAGTGCGTTATAAGGGAGATGTGGATGTAAAAATTGGAAAATTTGTAAAAACGACATTTATTCTCTGGATATGTTACATTTTTGATAACCTATTTCAAATAATTTTTTCCAACCAAGTGTATGAAAAAAAAAGATTTTCTGATAGATGAATATTGCATAAATGTTAAGCCTTATGTGATGGATGTCGCGGATAAGGTGATATCTAAACGTTTTTGCTGGGGGTTTCTCGCTTAACTTGCAAATTTGATACTGCAAAAATGTGCCTTACTTAAAGAACAAGTCTTCAAGATCAATTCAACACTCAAAATTCAAAACAATCCAACCTGCGTTCGAACAGGAACCTGCATAAGCTCCTCAAAAATTAATTTATCGCCTATCATTTCCTTTAATTCTGAATGTTTGCATGTGTCAGGCTCAACAGAAGCAATAAACACAATTCTTTAGCGCCAGTTTCTCAAAATTCTGCTTTTGACAGACAAATTTTCTTCGGTTAATTTTTGCTTAATTTTACATTCATTTTATGCTTATTTGTCCGTCAATAGCAAAATTTTCAGAAAATTGGCGCAAAATAATTGTGTCTATTGCGGGGC